>JAHBCN010012312.1:0-26985 GCA_019359885.1 Listronotus oregonensis
AAATCCAAATGTCCCCTTCCGCACGTATTTACTTCCTCAAGCCTTCGGGCCAGTCTGCTCTAGATACTACATTTTTTGTTGATTGTAATTACGGATAAACTTTTCAATCACTGTCTATCTATTATAATCCTATGTGGTATTGTATTGATTTAAAAGTATTAATACTGACAATAAATATACAGAGTGTACCAAAATTGCCGCGCAAGATTTTAGGGCAAATTTAACACGTGTTAATAAACATCACCTGAAAAATTATTGTTTTTCGGCGATTGTTTATTTACAAGTATTATTAACATATACAAAATTATGCCTTAATTGCCCTTATTATTACAAATTTTTTATTAATCAACGATTACAGTAGAAATCAACTAAAACTACATAAATTTAGACATTTGGTTTAGTTATACCCTTGTCATTCAAATAACAATCTTTAAAACATTTGTGAATCTGGTTGCCTAATAAAATACATTTCGAAAAAATCAAAAGATAATTATGATTTTTATAATTAAATAACAAAATGCTTGTTAAAAAAATATTGTATCTATCTCGGCCATAAATTGGTGATTAATGATCTCAACCCTTAATGGCCTGGATCATTAATCGCCCTTATTAATACCTTGTTGGTTAAATAGCTTTTATTGGCAGTCGTTAATGTGTAATTATTATTAACGTATACAGAATCATTAGCTCCTATTATTGCACGATTTTCTATTAATAAACGATTATATTGTAGGCAACTAAAAATACCCGAAACCAAACACTGAGTCTATTTATGACCTTGTCATTAGAATAACAGTTATTAAAGCAACTGGCAAGTTGGTTGTCAAAATATGAAATATATTTCGAGAAAAATGTGGGAAGAATTATGATTTTCACTATTTAATAACAAAATGATCGCCAAAAAATGCTGTAACTAAATCGGGCATTATTTGGCAATTAATGATCTCAACTTTAACACGCTTGATCATTTTGCTCTTAATAATACCCTTATTGGTTAACTACCTATTTTTGCTTGATATTAAAACTAATTTTAAAACTTTAAACAGGGGCGTCATATAAAGGATGGAGCCAATACCAATACTGCTTTAACTTTTTTAATTTATAAATTTAATTCATGGTTTGAAGCAAAATTTGGAACTTTATAGTTTTTTATAGGTTAATAATCAAGAATGCACCCGTTTTTGAGTAATTGGCTAAAGAGATAAGCTTAATTTAATATTTTCAAATTATTTTTATAGTTTTTAGACAGGATCAAGTATTTTTACTTAGTTTAATTTAAAAGGGTGTATTTTATTATTGTCGACCTAAAGTACAGAGTCATTCAAAGAGGGTGAAGAGAATGATATTTGTGACTTTCCTCGTATTATACAAAGATAAGCAATTACCCTCTTGTGTGTTCTTCCGTAGAACTTAAATAAATAATTAAATACTAAAGCAAATAATTTATAATAAAACAAAAAAGATACGACATAAAATTAACATTTTCTTAATGAGGCACCTTACTTAGTGGTTTGTGAGTTTGGTTGTTGGAGGCACTTCACTTTTTTTCTCAATACTTTTTATAAAAAGAATATCGTATGCATTTGTAGTAACAACAGAAAGAACTTAATTTATATAAAAAATTTGCGATTAGAAAATAAAAAATTAGCCTTTTTTTTTAAATTCAAATAATTGCCATAAATGTTGTTATTTTTTGTATCAACTATTTCAATTTTAATAAACGTCATTTTAACGTTTTTGACATGAAACATATTTTTAAAAAATGTTATATTTTTTAAAAAAAGTTGTTTTTGGCAGGTGTCATGTGCTTACTATAATTTATATTTCTCCAGGCATTACGGATGTTATATTTTGACAGATGTCCATTTTAACAGCTTATTTTTTTTGAGAGTTATCACATAGTTGAATTTTTTACGAGCGTTCGCATAGTAGCACTTTTTTACACTGCGGAAAAAAACTACTCTAAAATCCTGTAAGTAGTAATTGTGAACATACAAAGCCGTTGCAAGTTTTAGTTTATTCCCTTTTGTCTAAGTTTTTTGTAATTTAAAATATATAACATTTCAGTTAAAACAAAAAAAAACACATTTTTGAATCACATCATCAGTAATAAGTAAATATAATAACTCATACATTTAAATGCAATAATTTGGGGTCTTTTTTAATACGTCCCCGCATTTTTATGTCTGAAATATATTTGGGGAAAATAAAAAGCCGCTTTGCTAACCAGAACTAACCATGATCGAATAGAACTTAGGGCTTTTAAATTTGTCTAAATTATACCCACATAGAAGTTACCAAAATTTTAACAACGTATTAGAAAAACCCGGAATATATAATTACACTTAAAAAAAAATACAACTTCTACCATATCAAAAATTATAAAAATTGTATTAATAACTTCTATGTAGGGATAATTTAGACAAATTTAAAAGCCCTAAGTTCTAGTCGGTTATGGTTAGTTCTGGTTAGCAAAGCGGCTTTTTATTTTCCCCAATTATATTTCAGATGTGAAAATGCGGGGATATATTAGAAAATACCCCAAATCATTACTTTACACATTAAAATTTAATTTTTTAGGTTATTACAAAATCGTTTGATTATTAAACATGCGTCAAGACTTCAAAAGCTCGTGAGCCAGAATATCCGGGGTATCCCTAGAAGCGAGTAATATACTCGTAATACGTTAAGCAACAGGTGCATGAACAAATTAAATATTCTTATTCAAGCCAATCTTCATCAAGCCGTACAATAAATCCTACCGTAAGCCATTTCTTTATATGAAATTACAAGATCTCCAATTAATTTGCAAAATGCCGATAATTATTCTTTTGTTATAAATATTAATAAGAAATAATTCCATTTTTTAATAATATTATGATTATGTAAGTGTAAATTTTTATAGTTTTTTTTAGATTTTACTAAGGATTCTTTAAAAAATAATTATGCTTTATTTTTGCTGTTATCTGAGAAAAAACATATTGTTTCTAAAGCATGCGCAAAGTAATTTTTCCGCACTTTACTGATTGTCCGAACTATGCTTCGCATCGTTCGTACAACGGCAGTCTCGTGCGGAAAAATATTACTTTGCGTACATGCTACCAAAATATTGTTATTTTAATAGATTAAATTTTAACAGAGAAGACATTTTTACATATGACCCTTCACCTGCACAGAACCGTGGCACACAATTTTACGTAAGAATATTTAGCAAAATAACCTTTAGAACTTAAATTCTGTTACAATTTCAATATAAACGGGTTTCCAGCAGTATATAATCAAGTAACAGAGTACTGTGACATTTATTCCAATTGAACAGGATTATTTTACATTGCTAATGACTGGTTTTTACCAAAATTACAATAGGTTAAATGTCAATCAAATAAATCGGACGATATTTCAATTTCACGCTAGGGGTCACATCAAAGTACAGTATTGGGTTTGCATTTAGTTTTGCCGTGTAATAGGCTACTAAATAATCAAATAGACTAACATAACCGGAGCTATTTGCATATTACACTTTGCCATACTTGATCCCGGCCTTGTACGCGAGCCATATCCCAATTAATTTCAACTGAAATTAGCTCCGCTTCAAAACGGTCCAAAGGGCCCGGTTATTTTAGCGCAACCATGCGAACATTGCGTCATACACAAAGATCGCTTATGTGTAAAATTTGTGCTGGAACCATCATGCATTTTTATTTAACAAATTGCAAAAATTTAATTATTAACTTTGGTGTGCACGGAGGCTTCTATTTAGTAAAAAATGTTTCATTTTACAAAAGCCAAATTATGTTCTATCTATCGTCTAAATTACGAGGTTCTTATTAAGATTTGTCGCTGCGTCAGAGTCACTTTTATTGTTATATATTTTTTTATTTATTAGGCTATTGACTATACACGTCAGAAAATAGTTTTATTTTCTCATACGTTCAATTGACCCTAAAATTTGAATGAAAATGGACCACGGAGTGCTACCATTTAAAGGGGTGAATTTTTTTATGTTTTTTTTGTCAAACTTTTTACTATAACCTTTTTTTGTGAATTTAGGTATTAGTGAAATTTGTTTATTTGCTCCTGGAATGACCACGACGATGACCCAACGGGTTTAAACTGACCATGGGTTTGTGCTCAGCCACTTCAAAACATATTTGTTACCGGTTTTAATTTGGTTGCGGTGGATTCTGCAAATTTGACCTTATAACATAAGTATACAATGTATACAAATTTGGTTGCGATTAAATTTTCGGATTTGACCTTGAAATGTCCTTACCAAGACCTGATGTGGTCAAACTGACCCCAGATTTGGATTTAGCGGCTCCAGAAACATAAAAATACCATGGTCAAGTCTTTAGGGTACTTAATTTTTTTGTGAGACTGTAAAATTTTTGTATGGTTCAAGATGGCAAATCGAAAGGAAATTTAATTTTAAACAACTTTTCTATAGACGTATATGCACAAAAAGTGCTTAGAATTTGAGTTACATTACGGATTTTCATATGTTTAACCCAATTTTTCCCTGTTCTCAAGTATCGAAACATGCAGATATCATACAGTCCCACTACTACCCGTAAGATACTCCATCTAACTTGGGTTATGTCATTCTGGTGAGACCTGCAGTTTAAGGTGAAATCAACCTTACAATAACTTCTAAAGAAGAAAATAATTCTCGTATAAAAATTCGTCCCTTTTCTTATATCCCTAAGTAAAAAAATGGGTTAAAAATAATACAAAAAAGTACTTACCAAAATAGGAATTATAATATGAAAGAAAGGCACCATAATACATACCTGAAAAAAATAGCAATTTTAAATTAATTCTGTTAAAAGAATTTTACAATGTTTACTAAGAAATTAATTAGAAACAAATAAAATAAGACAATTTGGGGTAAAAAGTTATCAAACCAGGTGGATAAGTTCAGGAAAATTTTAATTAAAATATCAATATTGTGTCCTTAATTTTTTTCTAGTAAACATTACAAAACACGATACAAAACAAAGTACGAAAAATTATTAAAAACCTACATATAAAAAAAATCCTTCTTTCTATTTTTAATATTACAGGATATATTAAAAAAATGTGATTTTAAGATTTCTCGACCACAAAACCTATAAATATGATATAAAACTTAAAATACTTGACATTTTTTAACCCTATAGAGTCGAAACTTGCGAAGTTCCACTCAAATTCATTGGGTACAAATTAAAGAGCCAACCAAAAGCCGCTGCTCTCTAATAGTAGGAGAGCTGGTGAACAATTTTAAGTAGGTACTTGAGCACTTTGAAAATTTGTGTGTTCTTGAAGAACCCTAAACATAAAAGTCAAGGTCTGGCTAAATGGTTGCGGCTTCCTACCAACCCTTAAATTAAAAAAAAAAAGTTGGTAGGAAGCCGTTACCCTTCAGCCAGACCTTAACTTTTATGTTTAGGGGTCCTTTAGGGACAATTAAAGACATTTTCAAAGTGCCTCAAGAACTTACTCAAAATTTCTTACCAGCTCTCAGAGTAAAGGGGGACGCGCGGGACGTCGGTAACATTTCAGTCGATAAACGAATTGCTTAGACTTCTTTCGTAGACCAGGCTCAGATTATGCGATAGCAAATCAGTTGGAATAAGTTTGGATATATAGATTTCTGAGTACTAAAAATTTCTGCAAAAAAATTAGTGTTTAATATATTTATTTTTATAAAATAAAAATGGATTTAACACTATTATACAAAATATAAATTACCTCCCTCATAGGGAATAATACTATAACCGATCCGCAAAAACTGGATCCAACACTGATGGTAATATTTTCTGTAGGCCGATAGTACCATTGATACACTTAGAACGAAAAACAGGAGAGCATATGTTTCGTTAAATGTCATGATTATAGTGTTAAGGTTGAAAATTTACAGTTTTAAGTTTATCGAACACTAGATTTTTACCCGGCGTGGACTACACGATTTTGGCTCTTTTACTTTTTTACCCTTCTGGCGGAAAAAATGTTTCGTGCGACAACGACGTCTGCCCTCACTTGTCTGGCCGTTCGTGTAGCCACACCTCCGTATCCACTCCCTTGCGTCAAATCACATCACGCTTCCTATGCCCGGTCTTCCTTGTCTATCACACTTCGCAGTCGTACCTGCGTCGTGCGATGTTGTTATCTTTTCATTTCATTTGTTATTATTTTCTTATATAAATGGCGTTTGTAAATAAGTTGGTTAGTATATAATCAGTTTCATAAACAATCTTTAAAACTACTGAGATTTAAATAATTTATCTTTGTAAAAAGTTGATAAATAATAATGACGAATTTTTATCTACAAATAATGATTTTTCTATACATATACTTTTATCCTCGTTTTAACCCTCCAAAGAGTGTAATTCAAAAATGTTAGAACGTATCAATTTAAAGCGTGATCAAAAACCAATTTTCATAATACTAAGTTTAGAGATGACGAAGTTCCATACATACCCCATTCTACCCCTAGAAAAGACTTTCCTAAAATCTTTTCTCGTTTGACGTCTCCTCCTCAGAATCTACCTCCATGACAAATTTCATTTTCGTAGGTCAAGTAGTTTTCGAGATTTTGTGATTAGTCAGTATATGAATGAATAAGTGACATTTTGCTTTTAAATATACCGTGTGTCTCAAAGGTGGATCCCCACTATGAGAGGGCATGATTCTTTAAAATTAAAAAAAACTATGTCTGTTTTTGACATAAAAATATGCATTGATTCACCTATTCATTTGTGTTGTATCTCTTCCGATTTGACCGATAATGACTAGTACTTTTAAATTTTAAATAGTGTTTTGTTTTTCCGTCTTCTCCAGGCGTTTTTTGCAAAAGTACACGGAGTTGGCAAAATCCTTTTTATGGTCATAAGTCGTTTTTTTTTCAAATGGAACGAGGGTGGCTCGTGGGTGATCCTAAAAGAGCAATTTGTTTAAATAATTTGAGACCACATAGTCGGTGTTTAGAGTAACACTATTTTCAAAATACATCTTATAAATTATTCTGTTATAAAAGGTATTAGTAAATTGGTGTCATCTTAGTGTCATAAAACCCTCCAGAGAAGCCGTAAAAAACAAAAGACAAATACATTTGTTTTTCTCTGGCTACATGGTCTAAAATTAACGCCGATTTAACTAATAACTAAATATTATGACATGCAAGTGTCAAAAAATAACATATGGGGCGTCATTGCTTTCTAAATAATATCTATTATATATAATTTGCTAATGTGGATATATTTATATGTAGGTAGGTATATATATTTATTTGTCTGTCCACGTAATTCTAAAGTTATGGCTTGAGCTAAAATCATGAAATTTGGCACAGTGGTAGTCTTTAGAGTGGCTAGAACCTAACAAAGCCCGTTTTTTGAATTCCGCTCCCCGGGACAAAAATAGAGCAAAAAAGTGTTTTTTTCCGTTAGCCATACGGAAGGCGTCTTACGGAACAGATGCTATTTTAATATTGTCTCTCGCCTGGCGGAGACAGGCTTTCATCTAGTACCCTATTAAAATAAGAGAAAATATACCGGTGATACTATTTAAAATTTAAAATTCCCAGTCATTGCCGGTCAAACTAAGAGTGCTACAAAACCAGTGCATGGGTAAAATGATGCATATTTATGTCAAATACTGAGGTACCAAATTTTATTATTTTTTTACCTTAAAAAATAGTACCACCAGTTGGTAAATAAAAGAATAAATATTTTTTTTTATAAACCCCTGTATGATCTTGCTTTTAGTCAGTATAAAACGTTTATAAAAGCAATGGTCCATAAAGGTTTATTCGTCGTCATTATGACACTTAAACATTTATTTTTGCCACCTAAAAGCGTAAAAGTCTAGTGTGAAAACCCCGCAAAAGGATCTATTTCTATTTGCTGAAAGAAAAGTTTTCGTTTAATTCACCACACAGGCTTTTTCCACTTATTGAAAGAACACTTCTTTTCAACAACTCTGGAGTGTGACGGTTGCCTGGAAACTTGATATTTTAATCGCAAGTACTTAACAGTGCTGAAATGGAGGCAACACAATGGGTAAGGTTTTACATTACAACATTGTTCGGCCGTGAACATCTATAATAAAGGTTTAAATAAATTCCAAAATGGTAATTTTAAGCGAGAAATGTTGTAAGGCTCAAACATTATGTTTCTTTATGACAAATTGTGATACTAGGCTTAGAAATTCATCAAAATGAAATTAACTTTTAATCTATACAGAACAGCTTACGATGAGTAAGGTGAAAAAAATACATTTATCACTTATTAAAGTCACGAAATTAAAAACAATACTTCAAATAATTAAATATTTTAAAATATGGATGGAGTTAACCAGACAAAAGAAAAAACAATTTACATTAAAAAAATAATAATTTTGTTGCACACGGTGGCCGAAAAAAAAACAAAAATTTTATTTTGTAAGAGAGTCAACGACACTTTATTTGGTAGGCAACGGAGGGCACTTTTAATAAAACAAATTTGTTTAAAAAATAAATACAATTTGCTAAATTATTTTTACAGAAAACCTAAAACTACAAAAATACATAAGAGAAACATATTTGGATTATTAGTTTTTTCCACGTGATCAAATGAAAAATAATCCAGGAAACGAACCATTTTGCCTAGCAATTTTTTTAAAATGCATTAAAAGACTTGAAATTTTAACAGTAGGTAGGGAATAGTCCAAGGATCAAAATCTATATCATGTCAAAGGGCCCCTCTACCTTGGGGGTGGTTGCCAAACCATCTCGGGGGTAGATTTTTTTTATATTTTGACCACAGGAATCGATAGAAAAATAATTTATAAATAAATAATTTTTAAGCAAAAAATGTTCCATGCATTATTTTGTAAAATGCATACTTTTCGCGATCGAAAGTCGGAGATTTTCGTCGATAAAACCAACGTTTCTAACTAGTTTTTTGCAAATGACTCGACAAGTATGCATTTTATCAAAAAAACTGTAAATAACAAAATTGTAGCTTTTAAAAAACGAATAAAATGTTTTTTTTTTGTAATTGCTGTGGGACCAATACAAACCAAGTTATGGTTTGTCAAAGGTTAGCGGTTATTCATTAAACACACAGTTTTAAAGTTTTAAAGGAAAATAACGCAAAATCTGCGTATTTTTTAATGAAAAATTATAAAAACTTTTTTAAAGCAGTTGCAAAGACCTTTCTTTTTTAAAAAAAGGTACGTATCATATAAATTGAGTGAGTTATGATTAAAATAAGGTTAGACCAAATTTTTCTAAGTGCAAAGATCTTCGAAAACAACCCCCTTATAATCACCCTTATTAAAATGAAGCGTTTTATTACATTACCTTTTTTAAAGACCCAACTTTCCTCTATAACACTCATTACCAAGATATACAGGGTGTCCCAGAAGCAATGGGACACAGAGCAACAGCAGATTCCTTAGTAGTCCATTAAACGGTAGTTTGGAGTGGAAAGTTTTGGTGTAATTGTTTTTATTGGTTTATTTCATGTTTTTTGGGGTGCTGAATACGAATCTAAAGTTGTCCAATAAAAATTTAATCGGCAAATAGGAGAAATCATCAAAAAAGCACTAAAAGTAATGTTTTTTTAGTGGTTTTCAGCTTATAACTTGCAAAGAAAGCTATTTATACAAAAAGTGTTTATGTAGTAAAATAAAGAGGAAAAAATTTTCCATAATTTATGTTTTTAATATTTTTTCGTACGTCGTATGGTTTCTACGCAAAAGAGTTCTAAAATATGGGAGAAATTAGCAAAAAAAGCAGAAGACATCATTCGTTTATATTTTTATTTTATGTAGGTGCACATTATCTGAAAGATTAATAAAAGAGGCAAATTTCAGTACAATTCAGTATTTATGACCTAATATAAGCCCTCTTAGACACCGGGTTAAAGAATTTCAGCAGGGCAGCATTCCAGTTCTTTTAGGTCTGAAACAAAAATCATTGACTTAATTGCAAAATATTCAACAATTTATTAAATAGATATAAAAAATATCAATTTATAAGTACCTATCTATTTACTTGTACGAGCTCTTTTAGGTACCGGTTCCATGCTTTACTCAGGGCAGCCATTCAGTTCCTCAACGCCCGAAACCAATAAGAGACCATACTTCAAGCACTTGCCAACATATTAAATAGATATGAAAGCAGTAAAAGCATATTTTAACACACAAATAAATAGTAGGTAGATAAATGATGGTAAGATAGAATTATATATGCACAGTTGCCTTCAAGTAACTCCGGATCATCCTCTGCTTCTGCCTCAATTTCTGCAAAAGGCATATTATTACAGCTGTTCTCACAGTTAAAGCACATACTGGAACAGTTAAGGTCAGCTTTTCTACATCCACAGTTGGTCTGACAGGTTTTTATGCATTTGCGAGCTATTAGTTTCAATACTGCGTAGGGTGCTGGTGGCTGTAATGTTGTTACTGGTTGCAGACCTCCTTTGATTTTCTTCCAACCCCATTGTTCAGGATCTTTTTAATTTCCAAGCCATTGTTGTACTTCAAAGTAAACTCTAAAAGAATGTTGCTGTGCTGCAGCTTCGCTAGGGGGTAGCGACGACAAATGTGCTGTTGTTTTGTATGCGGATCTAAAGTAGCATTTATACCTCAATTTGTTTAAGGACGCGCTTTCCTTTTCAGTTAATTTGGACAATACAGTGAAAAAGGTAAGACCAGCATGCAGTTATGCTGCTGTGCGAGATCCATTGCTATGGTGACAATAAGAGTAACCGCATCCTCTTGTGCCTGCTTTGTGTAAATGCCAGCTGCAAGGTGTTCTTTAACATTGAGATAAGACGGATTTTGTTTTCCATATTGCCTGAAAATAACTGGACTTCGCCCCGTTGCAGAGAGAGACAAAAGACACGACCACGGCAGTAGCAGTGAACGAACTGAGTAACTGAAAGCATAAGGTCGTGACCTTGACGCATACCCCCTCCAGTCAGCCTAGTTAAACCGTTGCGTAAAGAGCTTGCTTTGCAAGTTATGAGCTCAAAACCACCAAAAAACATGGTTTTTAGTGGTTTTTTGATGGTTTCTCATATTTGCCGAGCAAAATTTTGTTGGACTTCAGATTCGTGTTCAGCACCCCAAAAAACATAGAATAAACCAATAAAAACAATTACACCAAAACTTTCCACTTTGACTCCTTTTTGTGCACCTATAGGTCGAAATAATGCAATTACTGTTAACTTGCCTTATCCCAAAGTTAGTAATAATAATCAGGGTGTCAAACTTTTAATTTTGTTTTCGTTTTTTTTTTAATAATTTCTTAACTAAATGACATAGCCGTACAAAATTGGGGATTTGGGTGTTCTTTGAGGCGAGAAATTTAAATTCGTCCATGTTTTTCATGTTGCTAGTAGAGGGCGCCAGCTTGTTATAAATGGCATAACTTTTTTAAGCTTACTTTATTGACCTGTTTATTAAAAATAAAGTAAATATAATTACCTCTGCGTCAAAAATGTATGCCTCATTTAGATCTCTAGGAGCAACTGTTTTCGAGATAAACTCACAAAACCCAAAAACCTCTCCAACACCCCCAAAATCACCCTCAAAAGTCTCCACATCCCCAGTTACCTTTAAGGCTGAACAACAGGTATTGAACAACTGTTAAATTAATTTTTCCCTGAATACTAGACATCTTAGCTTTGATTCTTAAAAATAAATTTAAAATTACCCAGAGATAATTAATTCTATATGTTGCTAAGAAATTGATTTTATTTAAATTTACATTTAAAAGGTGGCACGTATAGAATATTAAAAAATCGATTTTGAAAACTATGTAATAAATTCAAAAATCTTAGATACAAAAGAATCTCTACATTTTGTAAAGTAAAAACAGGGAATAATGTTAAACATTTCTAAAAATTTATAATAATAAACAAAATCTTTAATTTAAAACATTTTGCTGCTTTTTAAATAGCGTAATTTTTGCAAAACATAATTTAGAGAAAATTTCAAATAAACACTTTTCTTACTTATTCTAGTTGCAATATTATGCCATTTAAATTAAAATATTACTTAAAATCTAAAAAATTAATTACCTATTACAATTTTGTACCGTGTAACCAAATAAATTATTTACGTCGGCTTAGACAAGACCTCTGTAAATCTACGGTAAATAATATATTATAAGAAAATGTACTGCCAAATCTACCTTTCCGATATAAAATCAATCCAATACGGTAACGATAAACTAGCAATTAATTACAAGCAAGAAATGAACGGTCTGGCAGAGCATGGCCGAAAGGTAGAAGGAGTATAGTTAAAAAAGATCGATCTCAGATTAAAAAAAGTTAATTTTGTACTAGCTTGCAAAATCAAATAAAAAACCAAATGTATCTATGGTATGCCAAATCTAAAACCTATTTCGTATGAATCATTCAAAGGTTAAAAAAAAACTAGCAATTATTCACTTAAGCAAAAAATTTACTTTCTTGCTACATAAAGAGATAATATTATTGACATAGAAACTCATTCCTAACAAAATGTAATAATAGACTAGCTTGCAGAATAGATCAATCAAGAGAACGAAAACCTGGTGTTTTACCAGAATTTTTACGGAAACATCCCCCAGCTGCTGTCTTAGTGACCCGTCTTTACAGAGTGTCTTTGTGTCTCACAATTTTTCTCCTCCTGCCCAGCGCACTTTTACATTTATAAGGCTTGGATTTTACTTGTAAAATTTAATAAACAGGGTGTCAGAAAAGTCTTAGTACGGGCTAATATCTTCGAAGTTAATAAATATAGAAGAAGCAAATTTTGGCGAATGCATACGTACAAAAAATCTACTTCTTTATACATTTAAATTTTTTTACCCTTGCAGGGGTTGCACGAGGAGTTGCACCCAAAAATCTTAAATAGAACCATATGTCGATATGAAGCTCATTTTAAAGGCCTTTAAAAAACAAACATTGCTGCACAAACTAGAGGTCTGTAAAGTAACTAGCATCCAAATAAAACGATTTAAATTTATTTATTTTACGTTTTTTTACGATTTTTTATTATCTCTTTTCAGCACTATCCGTTTATGCTCTTTTAGTTTGACAATAACATTGAAAAGGCATTAATAAATTTTATGATTTTATACGTTTCAATATGGTTCGCGCAAATAAAGACAAAGTTGAATATATTTTTTTGTATGGACAAGCTAATCGAAATTATCATAAGGCAGCAAGATTGTTTAATTATATTTTTCCAGACATACCAGTTTCTTCTAGTGTTGTGCTAAAATTTACTTCAACTTTTAGCGTAAAAGGCGCTACAAGATCCGGTCGCCCGTCCGTTAAAACTGAGGAGCTTCAAATACAAGTTTTGGGTACAATTGCCATTGAACCAAAGCAATTAGTGCGCAAAATAGCTGCCGATGAAGGTACCATAGGCAAATCAACAGTGCATGAAATTTTACAAAAGCCTAAATTTCATTCCTTTAAAGTTTATCTTTTACAAGTACTTAGTGAAGATGATCCCGATCAAAGGTTGCAATTTTGTGAAACTATGGAATATTTTAGTGTCAGACAACGAAACTACCTCTATCGAATGTGTTTCAGTGACGAAGCCAGCTTTTTTTTAAATGGTTTAGTTAATCGACATATTGTCGATTAACTAAAATATAAGATTTTAAGAGCGGAACGTGAGCTGGTATAGACCGAATTTCGAGACTAGGTTAGTAGTAAGTTACGTATAGAGGATCAAATTCTAAGACTTTTTTACTCGAAAAAATTTCCCCCTCCCCCCCAAAAAGTTGATAATTTTATCTCGGCCGTTTGAAGAGATTTTCGAAATCCGTTTGCGGATTCGGATTCGGGAGGTACTAAATAGGGGGTAAAAATTGAAAAATTGTCAAAACGGTGAAGTTTAGCCGAACCGCTAAATTTTAACGCTAGAGGGTCGAATGGGGGCTCATTTTAATCGGAACGACGAGCAGATGACGAATATGCCGAAAAAAATGCCGAAAATGCCGACGCGTGCGAAATGCCGAATTATTAATTTTCGGCCGAATTTTATTTCGGTTACGGTCGAGTTTATGCCGAAAAGGTACATAACCGATATTGTAGAGACCAAAAATTTATTTTCGGCAAAAATAAAACAAATGCCGAAAAATGACTTTCGATAATTTTTTTCCTTTATTTATGGAGCTAGACCGATTTCGAGGTCAAAATCGGTTAGCCCAGGTCAAAAAACCCCCATAGTGAAATTTCGAACCCGATCGAATCATAACGAAGGTGGAAAAGTGAGGTTAGGAGTGATCAAAATCCTCGATATGGATTAAAAAAACATACACAAGTCCTAAGAAATTAAACGTAATTGGTCTTTTTTTATTGAAGGAAATTTTACTGGACACTTATACTTACAAGTTTTAAAAGAAGGTAATACACCTGCAATTGTAGCTAGTATTAAAATGATGCTTTTTACTACCATTCAATTTTTCAGCAGGATGGGATTTCTACACTTTCATTCAACTGTGAGACAATACCTAAATGATGAATTTCCTGGTCGCTGAATTGGGCGTAGAGGGTCTATTGAATGACCACCAAGAATTAAAAATAGACTCTAGTTTTGTCAAGAGTCATTTTAAATATCTCATAAAATAAAAATCACATCTGTTTTTTAAACTGGTATTTATTAATAATCCCTTGGTAATCGGGAACGGGTAATCGTAGGGACCCCAGTTTGTGCAGCAATGTTTGTTTCTTTAAGGCCTTTGGAATGCTACATACCGACATAGGATTCCATTTAAGATTTTTGGGTGCAACTCACTGGTGCCACCCCTGCAAGGGTGAAGAACTTGGTAATCCGTAAAGAAGTAGATTTTTTTAGACGTATTTTGCCAAAAAATTCAAAAAAAATATAAATATATTTATATATAAATATATATATATATATATATATATATATATATATATATATATATATATAATAAAATATATTTTAATATTTTATATATATATATATATATATATATTATATACCGGGTGACAACGAAATCACTACCCAGCCCTTTATTTTCTTGAATGAAAACGTATGGCTTTCAAATTTTAGGATGACATATTATATCATAAGATGCCGATTTTGGATAGTATAGCATGTGGCTATCACTTCCGGTTTAACCGGAAACAATATCAACTTTGGTTTTTTCAATGGAACACCCTGTATATTTTTCGAAATTTGGATTCTACGGATCATTTCTGATATAAAATCTATATTATATCCTATATCTATCTCTGCTTGTTTTTGAGAAAAGAGCGATTGAAGATGTCCAAACAACCGCACATTATGCAGTTTTATGGGAAAACAAATAAATGTTATAAAAATTTTATATGTTTAATTTAATTCTTCCTAAAGACCCTATCTGTGGGGGTCATAATAAAACTACTTCCGGCTTTACCGGAAGTCCTGTGAAAATTGACTTTTCTAATAATGTTACTTCAAAAATTTAAATGCAACACCCTGTATATTTTTTGAAATTTGGATTCTACGGCTTATTCCTAATATAAAATCTATATTATACCATATACCTATCTTTATTAGTTTTTGAGAAAATTGTTTGCCCTTATAACTGCATAATGTGCGGTCGTTTGAACATTTCAATCGCCCTTTTCTCAAAAACTAACAAAGAAAGATACATTATGACGTAAAGAAAAATATAAATGGAATGAGTTTTATAGATTATCAATACTACTTTCCATACAGTTTGCAGATACAGAAATCTGTTATTACTCAGTAGTTTGTTCACCCAACGCTAGATGACGCAGACAAATAGTATTTCAGCTATCCTTCGAAAGGGGGCACTAACAATAATTTTATACCTACAGTAGGCGATCTCTTGATTGTATAAACTGAAAAATATGTTAACTTTTCTGTGGCTTCAGATTGCTTTTATAATAAAACTACTTCCGTTGAAGCCGGAAGTAGTTTTATTATGACCTCCACAGGTAGAGTCCTCAGGAAGAATTAAATTAAACATAATACATTTTTAAAACATCCATTTGTTTTCCCATAAAAGTGGATAGTGTGCGGTAGTTTAGACACATTTAATCGCCATTTTCTCAAAAACGAGCAGAGATAGGTATAGGATATAATATAGATTTTATATCAGAAATAATCCGTAGAATCCAAATTTTAAAAAATATACAGGGTGTTCCATTAAAATAATCAAAATTATTGTCGTTTCCGGTTAAACCGGAAGCGATAAACACATGTTATAATATCACAAATCAGCATCCTATAATATAATATATCATCTTAAAATTTGAAAGCCATATGTTTTCATTCAAGAAAATAAAGGGCTGGGTAGTGATTTCGTTGTCACCCGGTATATATATATATTTTATATTATATATATATATATATATATATATATAAAATATATATATATATATATATATATATATATATATAAAATATATATATACAGGGTGTAAAAAGTATCATGCTCACGATTTAAATGGGCGATAGTAGAGCTCAAAACAAGTCAAAAAGTCTATATGACATATGTGTCTAAACTTGACAGATTTTTGTCTATACGATGTCAAAGTTAGAACTTTAGAAGAAGAATTATTTTTAAAAATCTTAAAAAATGGAAACTTTCGTCTTAAACACTTATCAGTAAATTCATTTGGTAAAAAAATAAACCTGGTTTTAAATGTTACAACCTACAAATAAAAAAAAAATACAAATAATTTTTCCCCCCGTTAAAAAGTTAAAAAACAATTGGCAACAGAGCATCTTGTTGTCTGACGTAAAGTCAGCTGTAATATTGCTCACCGGCCGGTAGCGATATTTTTGTTTGTTTTTAAACCCGGAGATCCCCATGCATGCACTCGAATCTGTGGCACCCTGTATATATATATATATATATATATTATATATATATATATATATATATATATATATATATATATATATATATATATATATATATATATATATATAAAATGATAAGGGTAGTCTTGACCGACTAGTTAATAACAAGCTCTAAAATCTTGAGGGTTCGGTCTGTGAGGGCTTTTTTTTTTAAATGGAAAAAAGGAAAAACTTTTTTACTACGCCAAGCTTCGGAATGTTATTCCCTTTTTCTTAGGCTACAATAGAAGTACAAGATCTTAGTGAAATAAAGTAAAACCATTTTTTTATAAAATTTACCTTGTGTGCAAAGTAAGTTAAATGTTAACAAAATTAACATCCTGTATGGAACTTTTGAGCTAGTGTTTTGCACGCACAATTAACATTATTTAGAGACTAATTATTATTACATTGTTTTCTTATGAAAATAAAAATAAAGGATTATTATACCACCACGCGTGGAGATTTTTAACTGACCTATGCGAAGTTACTTTTTTAATGTTAAACGTTTTTTTCCCCGGTTTTTTTTGGAAAAAAGAAATTCCATTGGAAGTTCGTTACTTATCTCACAGAGGTCGGTGTGAAACTGAGAATGCGGTTCTTGGTTGTCGAAAACCTTTTTTCAGAAAATCCTTGTCTCTCACCCAAGGATTGACTGTGATTTAAAGAACCCTGTAGTAGTCGGTACGATATATCTAAATTATAATTTTATAGGAATCTGTAAAATTGAACAATCCTTGTCTGTCACTCAAGGACTGTTTTTTAATGAAAGGACTAGATGGCGAATATTTGCGGCTGGTTAGAGCTACATCCAATGCCACGTTAGATGGAGCTGTAGTCACCCGACAGTCCTTTTTGTTGAAATGAGTACAGCTTTCTTAATGACTCTGAATGATATCAATCAACTTGTATTTTGATTAAGGCTTTGAGAGACTCACTGTGCTGCCACTGGTACGCTCATAAAGGTTCCATCACAATGTGATGGTGGAATTGCAGCGTATGGGTCACAGCATAGTGTGTTTATCAAAAGCACAAAAAAACAAAAAAATTTATTCCCCTTTCTGCATTTCTCTTTACTTGTTTGCTTGCTTGTTTTTACCAATAAAATCAGTAAGTCTAGTCTTAACCTGTCAATTGTGTAACACCCAGTGGAGGTTCCTGACCAGTTCTTAATAATTTAATCTATTTAATACCTAACAATATGAACCAATATCTTAAAACAAGCGTTCTTGAGTGTTGAGCCCACTGCTAGTGACAGGCAGTCGACTCAATAAAATCAAGACACACTAGTGCCTTTTTTTTTTCTCTCCATTGTCTCTTTTAATCAGACTCATAACGGTTAAATTATCTCTCAACAGAGCAATTTCGGTCAAACAATTTCAACAAAAAGGACTGTCGGGTGACTACAGCTCCATCTAACGTGGCATTGGATGTAGCTCTAGCCAGCCGCAAATATTCGCCATCTAGTCCTTTCATTCAAAAACAGTCCTTGAGTGACAGACAAGGATTGTTCAATTTTACAGATTCCTATAAAATTATAATTTAGATATATCGTACCGACTACTACAGGGTTCTTTAAATCACAGTCAATCCTTGGGTGAGAGACAAGGATTTTCTGAAAAAAGGTTTTCGACAACCAAGAACCGCATTCTCAGTTTCACACCGACCTCTGTGAGATAAGTAACGAACTTCCAATGGAATTTCTTTTTTCCAAAAAAAACCGGGGAAAAAAACGTTTAACATTAAAAAAGTAACTTCGCATAGGTCAGTTAAAAATCTCCACGCGTGGTGGTATAATAATCCTTTATTTTTATTTTCATAAGAAAACAATGTAATAATAATTAGTCTCTAAATAATGTTAATTGTGCGTGCAAAACACTAGCTCAAAAGTTCCATACAGGATGTTAATTTTGTTAACATTTAACTTACTTTGCACACAAGGTAAATTTTATAAAAAAATGGTTTTACTTTATTTCACTAAGATCTTGTACTTCTATTGTAGCCTAAGAAAAAGGGAATAAACATTCCAGAAAGCTTGGCGTAGTAAAAAAGAGTTTTTCTTTTTCCATTTAAAAAAGCCCTCACAGACCGAACCCTCAAGATTTTAGAGTTATATATATATATATATATATATATATATATATATATATATATATATATATATATATATATATATATATATATATATATATATATATATATATATATATATATATATATATATATTACAGCTGTCAACGTCATTATTACGCATATTTGACAAGCCTTCGCGACCTCCGGTCTCACCGCAAATGGCCGAAAAGTTTTAGTTTTTTTGTTGATTGATGTAGTCTATATACAGAAAAAATATTATTTTATAATTTTAAGTTTTTAAACTACTTTAGGTACTCTACCACGAAATTCCTTGAGATTTGATTCCATGTCGACGGTAATACGTAACTGTTAAAAAGCCAGCGTTTTTTCATTTACGGTGACCTAAGCAAACAAAGCTATTGGCAAAATTTAAAATATACCTTGAAAGCTACCTTTCCAATATAAATCAATCCAATACAGTAACGATAAACTAGCAATTAATTACAAGCACGAAATAAACAGTCTGACAAGATCCGGCGAAAAGGTAAGTGTGTTGGGAGGGTTAACGGAGGGCAATTCCCAAATTAAAGAGTTCATTTTGAATTTGTATTTGCTTAGGAGCAAATAGAAACAGATGGGGGAATACAATTAGCTAAGAAAATATATGAAATAATACTTAAACGTTTGGTAAACAACGGATTTTTGTATATTTTAGTAAGTAGTATATTTGTAAAGTAGAAAACTATTTTTTATGTTCAAAACTTTTATGTACTTTATACGTACATGCAACAAACAAAAAACAAAATAAAATAATTTATTCAAATATTTAAAAAATGCTTAGACATGTGAAGGCTCTGGTTCAAACAGAAATGTAAAATATCACAATCAAAATGTATTTCTTGTCAGTTCTAAATTGTTCCATGAATATTTAACAGCTAGAGAAAGAATTTAAAATTTAAAAGGATTTTCAAGCTTTTGAATACAGTTGTTTACTACGGTAGATTAAAAACATAATTTTGTAAGTTTTATTATTTTTAATTTACTGCATGTAAACTGTTACTTAAATAATATTATTAAGTAAACTAATTAAACACTTCCAAAATATTAAATAGATATAAAATTTATATGTAATAAGTTAAATGAGGAAACATTAATAGTACTCTTTTTTTTATCTTGGGACAGTCCACGAAGGCTGATGCCTACGTACTAACGTACCGTGGGTGTCTTAAGTGTGTTGAGAGGAAGTTTGTTCACACAAGACACATATTTGGAGATTGGGAGGTGAAGGAAAAACTTCTGCGGGCAGCAGGTTTCATAGTCTTGACACTCTAGAAATGAGGGGACGAAGAAAGCGGGAAGTTCGGGGCCTCTCTAACTGAACTGTAAAAGGATACATAAAAGTTGCACCACGTGTTGCTCTGTTGGGAGTTGCCAGAAAAGGAATTATACTGCCCAACTCCTCTGAGCAGAAGCCGTAAAAATACCTATAAAAGGGCGACCCTTACAGCTCGACGGTGGGCAAGAAGAGGAAGCCTTTTTGTGAGCGTTGGATCATTAAGAAGACGAACGGCTCTTTTTTGAATGGAGTCCAGAATGCTAAGTGTTGTAGGATGCCAATCCCCAGACATGAGAACAATATTCTAAAGGGGTCTGATTTGGGATCATACAGAGTGTACAGATTGGAAGAAGAAAAATATTTTCTGGCTCGAAAGAGAAATTTAAGCTTTTTTGAAGGTGCCGAGGCTATGGATGTAATGTGCTTGTGCCAGTTAGGGTTATTTTCAAAAGTAACGCCGACAGGATTAAACGACTCTTTGTTTTGCAGAACTTGGCCGCTCATATGTAAGAGATGAGCATTGGCAGACTTTTTTCGCGACAGCAAACATGACTGTGTTTTTAAGGCATTAAACTGAACAATATTTTTGGCGCCCCAATCCAAAATAAGTTTGAGGTCTTGTGAAAGAGATATCTGCATTGACATGCGCTTGTTTTCCAAATCAGAATTACATGGTTGCTTAAGGAATTGAATACTAGCATGCAAAACTATGAATGGGATTGGTTGTGGAAGAGAGAAGATCGTTAATGGGTAAAGGAAACAGCGTGGGTGCCAGCACTGAGTCCTGGGGCACCCAGCATTAATTTAGTAGAAGCTGGAAGAATGACCATCTTCAGTAACTGATATACGTCGATTAGAAAGAAAACTGAAAAGCCAAGAGCAACGCTTAGGTGGCAGACCGTAAGAAGGAAGTTTGTTAAGAAGCCAATATTTTTTTTTATCTTGGGACAGTCCACGAAGGCCGATGCCTAAGTACCAACGTACCGTGGGTGTCTTATACCTTGATCAAAAGCTTTGGATATGTCTAGAGCCATGATCTGGGATTCGCCAGGAAACTCAAGGGGCTTGTTCCAGTTGTGTGAGACGAAAGATCAGCTGTGGATCTACTGTAACGAAATCTATACTATTTATCATGTAAGATTTTATGTTTTCCCAGATACTTTAAGATTTAGGAATTAATGAATTGTTCCATTACTTTGCAAACAACAGAAAGAAGAGATATAGGTCTATAGTTAGAAGGGAGAGTTTTGGATCCTTTTTTGGGGACAGGTTGCACACGTGCAGCAGATCCCAAGGGTAGGCGGCTAAAAAATCTCTCAAATCATCCCAGTCTGCCGAGTTGTAGTGCAAGACGGTTCATGGTGGCATGCGTTCAGTTGCCTCAAAATGTGTTGAGTATGATACGGTGACCAAACTATGGTCAGAGCGACCAAGGGGAGCAGTTATTGATGCTTGATAGAGTTCGGGGGTGGAAGTAAAAAGAGATCTAGCTGTTTAAAGCAATGAGGATAGAGAAGGATAAAGATTTTCCTAATTCGGGGCACATTTTGAATCAAGCGTTTGGGGATTTTTCGTCATGTGCATTACTACTCCACAAAGAAAGTTAGGAACAATACTGCAATGCATGCGTATTGCAGTATTGTTCCTGACACGAATTCCCGAAAAGAAGTTCTTTGTTGAGCTGACACAATCTTTACTGATAAATACTGTCTAAAAACTTCTTTTATAGCTTCATTAGGCCCAGTCTGACACCTTTTTCCTTTGCGCCTTTTTTTGATTCTGGGCGTTTTCCCTTTAATTATTGCAAAACACGTTGTTTTGACGACGTATGAAAAATTTATAGATAGTGTTTTTTGTTCAAATTAAATTGCTTAAAAATTTTAATTTAAACGCAAAAACAAAATTCTCTGATAAAACATATGGGCCATTTAAATTGTCTGCCATCTCAAATATGCCGGAAAAACGTCTATAAAAAAATATATTAATAACCAGCTGCTTTTCTCCAAATTCTTTCTTTAATACCTGCAAAAACAACTTTTCATGTTGTCTGACGAAGTTTTTCCAGTCTGGCTCCTTAAAGTTGTCGATTTCAGAAGAAGAAACATATTTTCTGACTACAAAAAATTTACTAATAACGGTTTTTTCAATAGTTATTGATTTTTAAATTTATTGTAGAATCTAATAAAAAACTGACTGACAGTAAAACAGAGCTCTTTACATAAGAATTTTAAATAAAGACTTTTGATTCGATTTAGGAAAATTGAATTAACAATTTTTGATCCTGGCAGTTCTTAGGTATTAAACCTTTTATTAGAACATGAATACATTTTTAGATGGTGATAAATATTGCATGTAAAAATGATCCTTATTTTCGAAACTAATAATAGGAGGAAAACACTTTCGAAAGTGATGATCTACATGAAAGTACATATGACAATAAAAGCGATGATAAAGTCAAAGTAAAATAATTTTTTTGCAATTTTTATTTTTAAAATTATTGATTTTTTTTTAAAACCATCTATACTATTTAATAAAATGCTAAATATTTATTTATTGATTACATACATACTGTACCTTTTTTATATAATCGTAAAAAGGATAAATAATAATTATTAAAATAATAATTATTAGAAAATAATAATATAATAATTATTACAAACTAAAATATAGGACTAAAACTGTCAAAATTGACCTTTTTTCATCAGAATTTAGTTACGCCCCAAGATATTTGTTAGAGACTTCTAGCGCATACTAAGTATTGATTTTCTATATTTAATTTTTCAATATTATTTATAAGTTTTTTGTAGACATGAAATTGGAAACTTTGACGCGTCATACCAGAAAATCGGAAAACAATCTTCGTCAGACAATATGTAAGGTTGTTTTTAAAGTATTTAAATAAAGGATCTTGATTAAATTAGCTGGTTGTTATTCAATTTTTTTATAATCTTTTTTCCGACATATTTAAGGTGTGCAGGCATTTTGAATAACCCATATTTTTTTAAGCTATTTAATTTAGGCAAAAATAGAATATCTAAATTTTTTATATGTCGTCAAAACGTGTTTTGAAATAATTAGAGGAAAAACGCAAAGCTTGAAGAGAGTATCCATTAGCAAATTTTTTGCCGATGGGCAGTCTAACTATAATATTGAAACACGCACAACATTTTTACACTGGAAGGCCACGCTGCATATTTTTTTACTTACAAATTAAATATAAACCCATAATTGCAAGTAACTTCCTGTTTTTAAGCAACTCCAAACAAAAATAAAAAGTAAATTTGACGGGCCGGATCGGTCGCTTAACGCGATGACAAGTCGCATGTTAGTACTATTTTTTAATGGGTGAGGGTTCGACAATTTTTAAATAGTTATTTGTTTAAAAATTCTAGGTTAGTGTTTCATCTCTTAGGACCAATTTTATAAAGTAGAATTAACTGTAGCCTTGGAGTCAACTCTAGAGTTTTTATAGACTCCTCTCCTCCTTTATAAACCCTGGTATTTCTAAGCCGCAAAATCACCCAAAGGTATGTCCGTGTCAGTTAAATCTTTATGTAAATAACCTCATTATTCAGACATGCAGCGAAGTATTAGTTTATCTTGGCAGGGCCGGATTTAACTTTTTGCAGCCCATAGGCTAATATATCTTTGCCGCCCTAATATGTCATTTTTTTTTGGATATCGGAACGAAAAATTTAGCATTAAAAGAATGTAAACTACACTAGTAATTCAATTAAAAATGAATTAAATTTGCCCGGAATTTTTTATCCATTCGTTAAATATTAAAAAAATATATTTTTTATTAATTTAAGGTTACACTTTTTTTAAAATTAATCGTAAATTAGCCGCGCTAGGCTTCAGCCTACTCAGCCTTTGCGTAAATCCACTCCTGTGTCCTGGACCTAATCATTCTGCTGGCGACAAACTTGTAGTTTTCTTTGAAAATCTTAGAATAGACGTGGATAATAATTTTAACGATAGTGTAAAGCAGCACAGGTGGAACAAAATATTTTATACCAGAACCAACCATGGGGATTTTAAGGCGATTAAAAATTATTTAGAAATTCTTTGTTTCTAAAAAAAATTTAAATAAAAATATATTTGACTTTACAAAGCAATACATAACAAAGTCTTTTTTGGTATTTATGATTTTGAAATTTTGTTCCCAATTAAACAATCCACATTTATCTGCTTTACTCTAAAAGTCTACAAATATAATTTCTATTCGATTCACGCAGATCAAGATTATACTTAAATATCTACATAAAAATATAAAGCTATGAGCTCAGAAAAGAAAATAAATAACCATTTATTGATGTCCAACTTATATAAACTACTCCTGTGTTTAAAGTTTTTGTTATACCTCTTATAACACTGTCGTTTTTCTAAAAATTATTATTATATCGTTCGTATCGTAACAACAGGGAAACTCAACAGTTAAAAAAAAACCCAGTCCCTTTGTTTCCAATAGGTCTATGTATTTGAAAAAGCATTTTAAACAAGCATAACTTTATAAAGCAGAATTTAATTAAAATTTTATAACGTGTAAAACAAATTTGATAACAGGGTCCACAAAGAATTTTTTTGACGGTGACCTGCAGCATAACTTTAATCATGGATTGTATAATCACAAAATGAAAACTGTTCTGTCTCTGTATGTAGGATCTCTTTGACTTATCTTTGCGCATTTTACTTTTTCCTTAACTCGTAGGTAAAACAAGTAAAAAAGTATATAAGTTTCCTTAGTGTTATAATATAACAAATTTATATATTTCTTTCCTTTCATAAATGAAGGTTAAAAGTACTAAAAAAGAGAATCCTTACACCAGTAATATAGAAACAAAATTATCCTAAACGTTTACTTAACGTTAAAATGGCCATATTGCTGTCTTTTGTAAAAAATTATTATAAAATCGGTAATGTATAACTTAGATATTTGAATCGTATTATGTTAAAAAAAAAAACTTGGCATAGACTAATTAAAGACTAAAAATGTAAAAAACATACTAGGAAAAAATATTAAGCAGATGCTACAAACTTATTGTTTGGGCAATATATTCTTTGGATTATTTACAATAATGTATAGTTGGATCAGTATAAGAATGAAAATTCGGTGCTCTTTGAAAAAAAAAACCTGTTTTAAAAGATACTAAGTTTTTGGGAGTTTATGTGAACAGCAACCTAAAGTTTGTAAGCCATGTAACCAATCTAAATAAAAAAATAGGTAGTGGTTGCTTTGCTGTTTGAACTGTTTCAAATGAGATGGGAATTGCTGCAGCAAGGACAGCTTATTTTTCATTTGTGGAATCGCCCTTAACTTATGGAACTGCAGTCAACATCTCTAATTCTGTTTTTATCTTATAAAAGATAGCTATCCGTCCGATATATGTGTAAGGTAAAATCTCGAGATCAAACTCCTTTTATCAGAAATAAAATCCTTACATTGCCGTGTCTCTTCATTATGGAGACTGTATTTCTTGTGCACAAAAAATATTCCAGTACGCATAATGAGGCAATCTACAACACTAGGCAAAATCATAACCTACCACTCCCCATTCTGAAAAGTAACCTTACGAAAAATTCTATATTTGAAAGTAAGAAGATTTACAATCACCTCCCTCAGTCTCTGCGAACTACTACGTGCTTAAGATTATTTAAAAGTAAAGTAAAAAGCCTACTGGTCGATAAAGCATACTACAACTCGCAGTAGTACTACACTGATACCTTTTAATTGTGTTTAACTGACATAGTTTGTTTTATGCGTGCATTTTTTTTTTTTTTTAATTTAAATTGACGCTAATGTGTTGTTTTTCTGTTAGTGTGCTGTTTTATGTTTTGCAGCATTACTAATGTTGATTAAAAGTTTTAATTTTTGAATGTTGTTTCTCTATTTGTTTGGCTTTGGACTAAATAAAATAGGATTATCGGATTCTTTATTAACAATAACAATACTATATCTAATTATGGCAGTAAGCCTCATGAAAGCTTCAGAGTGAACATAGGATTTTTAGGGGTGTAAATAAATACAGTACGTACATAGAAAAAACTTTAAATTTATCTTAAATGTATTTTTACTTTAATATTATTGATTGTTTGTCTTTTAGTGTTAAATTTTATAATCTTTGTTAACGAGATTTTTTTCTTATAACAATAAAGAATATTTGACTTTAACGTTGACATAAAAAGTAGCTATAATATAAAGGTTTGATTTGAACTGGCGGCCGCCTTTGCTTGTTATAATGTGCCGCTTTCCGCACGTGTCTGTACAAAAAGTTTAAAAGCAAAGGCGGTCGCTAGTTTAAATCTGACCATTTTAGCTTCTTTTTATGCTTTTTTCCTTTTTAAAGAGAACCGAATTTTTATTCTTATACTGACCCAACTATATTATTTGTACCATATTTATTTAACGTTTCCCTATGTATTTCTTAAAACTTTTGCGTTACATATGCCGCCGACTAGCAACAAATCTAAAATTTGAAATATGCTAAACCACACAAACTGTGGTACTAAATTAACGTATATATAAATTTTAGTCAAAAATAATTTAAAATCAAGCCTATAAATTACTAAAAGTCCATTTAGATGAACGACTAAACTTTACCGTATACATAGAGTACGTTTAACTTTAATCTCGACTTTATCTAGTTGGAAACTAAAATATTGTTCGTTAATTACGTCATAATATCTCGTGAAAATTTACTTTTCCAATTTCCTGAAAGATTTAAAAG
>JAHBCN010012313.1:0-26951 GCA_019359885.1 Listronotus oregonensis
AACTCCATAGCAGTCACAGCGCGGAAGCAATGCCATATTTTTAACGCATAATTAAAAATAAAAAGCAGAAAGCAATTCCGCATTTCGCAGGCTACACCGCTATACCGCTTTAAAATGCTCGATAGCTTATTTTTCCATGCCTAGTTTTAAACTGCTTATAAGAAGCTGCTTTTTCGAAGCAGCTTTTCAAAAAAAAGCAGTAGCTGCTTTAGCTGCTTCTTAAAAAAAGCAGTTTTGCCCATCTCTAAAATGCACAAATTGGTCCGAAACTAGACTTCGGTATAGATTCGGGTCCAGATCGGTTGTGCCGCGGAAACTACCGAAAGGTTTAAATCCCCTTTTTAATTAATTTTTTGGATTGTGGGAATCCCAAACATGGGTTGCCTTTACTAAGCACTGAGTTATCTTTACTAGATCGCTAGTTGCTACAACTCAAGTAATCTAACTTGTTCCATTTAGTAGCAGCAACAAGTTGTCACAACTAAAATAAAGCATTAAAATTAATATTTTACTTCGTTTCTTAGTTCCAGCAACTACCGTGTTACGTTCTTGCAGTCCAAGAGCCCAGGAAAAATAAATTAGTTGGGAGTATTGCCTGGTGTAGTTGACATAATTAAAAAATTTAATTGTGGTAACTAAAAAAAATTAACTAAATCGTTTAGTTAACCTAATTTTCTCAGTGCGGTTCCGTGCAAAACTATGGCGGAACGACGGACTGAACGTGACGCCTACAAGCGGGCGGTTTTCCGCGGGCAGTCAGGCGGTAATATGGCAACCATGTCACTAAATAATACAAACAATGAGCTAGTCAATAGGGCGCGACGCAACTTGTTGTCCGATCCTTGTTTAGTGAGAAGTACTACCCTGAGAGAAGAATACAAACACCACCGAAAGAGTCTCAAAGAGATGAAAAGCGTCCATCATCTCATTTTTATTGAATTTTATTTTTATTATGGCTTGTATATTTTCGCGGGATTCTCACTCCTTTTTTAGGGTGGAAACGCCGGGGAAACATCAAGCACGTGACATTTGACAGATAATTAGTATTTATTTATGAAATAATGCGTTTTAAATGGTAAAAGATTGAAATTTGATGTTTATTATTTTATGTTTAAGTTTAGAAAATATTAGGTATTTTGTATTCCTGTGGTCTTTCTGCCCTTTTTTACGGAGCAAAAATTCCCAGAGGATAATTTATAAAGGTTATTATATATGTTTATTGTATAATTATGAGGGTTTTATAATTTGGTTAGTTTTAATTGGTTAATTTTACACACATATGCAATAAGTGGGAGAATCGCTTATGAGGTTTAATTTATTTTGAAAATTTTTATTTTTGAGAAGTTTTAGGTATTTATTTATAGTGGTAAAAATTATAAAAGTAAAGAAAGTGAGAAAAGTAGGAAAAGTAAAGTAAAGTTATTATTATGTTTATTTGATTTATAGCAAAAGTTAGTTAATTTATTTATTGTAGTTTTCGATATTTTGAAAGAATGTAAGTAAGTTTGTAGCTTTTTGGATAGGGTCATTGATATTTATAATTGTTTTTGTTAAATCTTTTAAAAACCTAATAATTTCGGTTAAGTTGATCTGCTTTGGACAATTAATTAGTTCCTTCAGGTCACTAACCTGTTGTAAGACTTCCCCTGTATTTTCCGGGCTGCCGTCTGGTTCCCGCTGGTTTGGCATTTCTCCTCCAAGTCCTGGAAAGGCTTGGTGGTAGTGTGATGTTCCTGGTGCGTCTGGTGGTGGGGGTGGCTGTTGTGGATTAAAGTTGGGACTATTTGCCCTAGTCCTAGCTGGGCCATTTGCCCTGGCCGTGGTCCATGGGTTGCTTTTTGGCTGCGGAGCTGGTATGTATTGGGGGGTTTTTGGTTGGTTTACATTTATTTTTTGCAATTTATAAATGTAAACTGGGCAGTTTTCGTCATTTGCCTTGTGTGGTCCCCCACAGTTGGCGCATTTTTGCTCTTGAATGTTTGTGCATTCCGTTGTAATATGCTGGTCTGCATAGTGTAGACATTTTGGTTGTTGGTGGCAAAATGTGGCGGCGTGCCCCCATATTTTGCATCTTTTACATTGGATTATGGGCTTCGTTGTTCTTCTTCGCTCCCATTTTACTGCTATATTGTTTATGTAGCGGATTTGCCCTAATTTCTTTAGAGTTGTATCTTGGCCTGTTATGATCATGTAAATTGGTCTGTAATTGGTGTTAATTTGGTAAACTTTTTTAACTGTGATGTTATGAGTTTTTTCTAATTCTTCCTTTATTTCTGCTTCTGGGGGTTGGTGATCCAGGCCCTTAAGAATAAAGGCATGGGTTCTGTCTTCTTGTCTGACGTAGGTATGCCACTGGTTGTTGTCGTTGCTTTCAAGTATTTGGGTATAATTTAGGTATTCGTCAATATCATGCGCAGTAATGATTGTTGTGTTTTTTGCGTATGTGATTTTGAAACCTTTTTTCATAATTTGGCGTAGGTCTCTATGAAATTCTTGGGCCGCTTGCTGATTTCTTATTACCCCCTGTAGTATAATTGGGGGTATTTTTATTTTAGTTTTCTTCTTTGGTTGGGTGTCTTTTGTGGTAGCGTTTGTTGTTGTTGCTGGTTGGCTGTTTTCTAATGGTTGTGTTTGGGGGTGGAATTTGTGCGGGGGTTGTTGTTTGTTCCTATTCCTATTCATTTTTGTTGGTCTGTAGCGGTTGGAATCGGTTTTGGGTGGGTATTGTGTAGGTTCTTGGCTGTAGATATTTGTTGATGCTATATTTTTCTTTTGGTGGTTGATTTTCGGGGCTGGTATCGGTTGGCTCAGGGCTTCTGAGTCTTTTTCTGTTACTTTGTGTGTTTAATGTTGTGGTGTCCATGTCGTTGTCGCTGTCGCTGGTATCTTCGTCTGGATTGGTTGTCATTTGTTGGGCTGCTAAGTTGGTTTTTTTTTTGGTGTTGATTCTATATTTAAGAATGTGTGTTTTTCTTTGAAGTGTTGAATTATTTTTCTGGCTCCCGGTATTTTATTTCCTACCGGGTATAGTAAGTCATGACATTCACTACATGTTTTTAGGTTGTCAAATAGTCCGTTGTACAGTTCGGTCGCCCTTTCTTGAGTTAGTTCCGGGGATGTGTTGAGGGTTGTTTTAAAAAAATTTTCTGTGAACTATTCTTTGTTTCCAATCATCTAAATATTTTTTATGTATTTCTAGAAGATGTTTTCTGGCTTCATTCTCATTTTTTAGCTGGGCGCATATGGGGCAGGCTTTTAGTCTGGCTTTGCAAATGTCTATAGGGGTGTCATCATATGCGTTATCTACGTAGTTTAATATTTTTTGGTAGTAGAATGGGTCTTCTGGGTTTAGTTGGGTTATGTCAGGAATTTCATCTGTGAGGATGAGGATGTTTGGGGGATTTCTCGGGGGTGATTTCCACCCCCCCTTGTTTTAGACATTGGTTGTGGTTGGTTTGTTGTTCTATTTGGCGGGTACGTCCGTCTATTACACTTGTGCAAAAAATGTTGGGGATGCTCAGGGCATCCCCTTTTTTATGCTTTATATAAAATTTGCAAAAAAAATTTTTCGACAAAATTTCGAAAAAAAGTAATGGTAACTGCCGGGCACGCCCGTCATTTATACTTTCACTTGATTTTATCGCACTAATTCACTTGTTTAAGCACTATACGTGTTGCTTGTACAACGTGTTCAAGCTTGAATCAACGGTACCCGGTGCTCCAAGCGGTCACCCATCTAAGTACTAACCGGGCCCGACACCGCTTTACTTGATAGTCGGAGGCTCCTCAATTCCCTATCTATATCTACTGCCCTATTTGCATAATATGTAACAAAATAGTGCAAAAATGAGTGCAAATCAGGATCACTTTGTAACTGCTGTTGAAACCTTACTATCATAGTAGAAAATGCAGAAATATCGGTTTCTTGTAGTAAAGTTCGCAGCTGTTTGTAAACCAATACCTGCATTATAAAAGTATAATAGTATACAGGGAGGTCCAAACAGTGACGTTTTTTTTTTAAGTTCCTCGCACCTATTACTATCCGAAAATACCCCACGTGTAGGTATGTACCTATTTTTTGTAGTTTTCAAGTACTTAATTAATTTTTTTATTTATTTACGTTTTATTAAAAAAATATTAAATTTTTTATATTCAATGTAAATTTTAGGATCGGTAACGATAGAGGGCTGATTAATTTATGTATAGATAAAAACCTTTTTTAGGGAATGTCTAAGAAAAAAATTAATCAAAAAAAAACTTGTTTTTTTTTTCTTAATTTTTAAAGGTGCATTATTAAAAAAAAAATAAAAAATTACTTTGGTAGTACTAGTAAAAACACAAAATTAGCTATCTGAAAATTAATAAATATGGTAAGTATTTTTGAATAATAGGTGCGAGGAATTTTTAAAAAAATTAACGTCACTGTTTGGATCACCCTGTATACTTAGATAGTTTAGTTAAAATAAACAATAAGCTTACTTGTTTTTCTTTGGTCTTAATTTTATTCAAGGTATTTCTCCAAGCCCGATCCAAGTGCCATGTACAGTACAACCTACAAAAAGTTATTTGCTATGATCTATTAAACAATAAACAAAGTGTTATCCATCCTAACTTACCTATGCTTAGGTGCAGCCATAACTTGTACCCAACTCAACCGACATAAAAACATTTGGTGTAATCAATCCCACTTTTTCTTTGACACATGAAAAAAATAGACTGAGCACATCCTGATCACTTCTATTTGAAATCAAGAGAGTACATGGGAATCCTTGCCTTAAACTGTCCAGCACTAAAATAGTGTTTAGTTCGAATCCATATCCATTCATTCCATGTGTCCCATCGACACAAACACAATCTGATCCATATTTTGATATAATTTCTGCCTGAGCATCAGTCATTATAATTAATACAAAGTCCTTTGATGTCAAAAAAGGATAGGAATCATTGGTTGTATCTTGTGCGCTTTATAAAATAAAGCACTGCCTGCGTCTGCCATTTCTTTTGCCCATACCTCAACACTTATAGCATCATCTTCATGTCGCACTGATGTTGAATTTAAATTGAATGCATTTTCTATGTTATAGAGATCCTTTTTAGTTAGAAGATGTACCCGCTCTAACTTTTCGTTTTCTATTGAATCACGAACCTCATCTGATATTACAGGAAATGGAACTTTTGATGCAATTTTTTCTGCAATATAATCACGTTCCGCTGGGGTTAAACATAAATGGCCAATGTCACCCTGATGCCCAACATGCGTTTTTAAGAACTTGACGGATACAGTATAATTTAAATCAATTTTTACAATGAGACTTGCAGGGCAATATCCATCAATTTTGTTACTGCCTGTAATTAATAGGGCCTACAATGTTAAGTAAAATAATTTAAAATATTTATCTTACCCTGAGTTTTAAGATGCCTCTTTCCTTGACTTTCTGAAATATAAAAGCCGGATCTATGACAAAGATATGTCCACCTCTTAGGCCCAGTTGTATAGGTTAGGATAACCCTGAAATTGCGAGTTAATCTTCAGATTTCAAAAAAAGCGAGTTGTGTAGCATATGATTACCTTCGAATTGTGGGTTAACCTAGGGTAATCCATAACTCGTGGATGGAGTAGGGATTAACTCACAATCCTCAGGTTAATAAATAAAAATGGAAGCATTCGAAATATTTGAGAATGTACTATTTGACGAGGACGACGATTTAGATATTATAAATATAATAGAAAATCCAAGAAGACGCCGAACTTTTCGTAATCGTATCGATAACATGGAAATTTGGGTGGACCAGGAGTTTATAAATAGATTTAGAATTTCAAAAGGCTCTGTGGAAGTACTTCTTCAACAAATTGGCGTACATCTTCAAAGAAATACCAACCAGTAAGTTCCTACTTTTCCAGAAGAAAATTAAAAACATTCACATTTTTTTATTTTATTTCTTAGGAATCATGCTTTAAGTCCTTTAACACAAATTTTAATTGTGTTGCGATTTTATGCTACTGGAAGTATGCTTAAAGTAGCAGCTGACTTTGGTGGTGTTGGTACTGGAACTGCTTCAAGAGTTGTTCGCGACGTATCAAGAGAGATTGCTAGATTGTCAGCTACATATATTAGGATGCCTGTGACTAGAGAAGAGCTTTAAGAAACTAAAATTTATTTCTCAAAATATTGCCAATTTTCCTAATGTTATTGGTGCTATAGATTGCACACATGTTAGAATACAATCACCAGGTAAAAAAAATGTATTGTAAAATTTTATTTATAAAATTAAAAAATTAACGATAAATAAGTATTATTAATTTTTTTTTCAGGGGGGCAAAATGCTGAGCATTTTCGAAATAGAAAAGGCTACTTTTCAATAAACATGCAGACTGTCTCTGATGCAAATCTGTATATAAGAAACATAGTTGCTCGTTGGCCAGGATCCACTAATGATAGATTAATTTATAATAACAGCCGCTTAAAAGCTGAGCTAAATGATGGAGTGTATGGCAATAGTTTTGTTTTAGGCGACTCGGGCTATACTCTTGACAATCACATAATGATTCCAGTGGCCAATCCAATTACACATGGTAAAAACTTGTATAATGAGTCCCAAATTAGAACCCGTAATGTTGTAGAGCGACAGTATGGTGTGTGGAAGCGACGATTTCAAGTTTTGGGGCTAGAAATGAGGGTCTTACTGGATACAGTTCTAGCTATTATTGTAGCTAAAGGAGTGTTGCATAACATAGCACTTGAGAGAAATGATCCAGAGCCACAAGAAGTAGTCAATGATCCAGAGGAATATGTGGAAAATGAAAATATAGTTGAAGAACACCTTCAGGAAAATGGAAATTTGATTAGACAAGAATTGATAAACAATTACTTTGAGAACTAGCTTAACTAAAACTATTTTTTCATTTTAGCTTAGTAAAACCTGTTTTATTTGGTCCTGCTTTGAGAATATAAAATGTTTATAATTTAATATTTCCTGAATCTGCTTATAACTAATTGCCCTTAGGCTAAAGATTATCAGAATTTATAAATAAATAATATATAATGTAATATTGTTTAGTTTATTTGGAAAATTTTAAACTTTATTTGTAGCATAGCATAATAAAATAAATGTAATGGTTGTTAAAAATAAATAAATAAAACAAAGATTCACATACTTAAAAATTTATTATATATATTCATTCTGTAAAAGGAAGGTTCATTTTTTTTTTACAAAAGTTCCATTTCTAACCTTTTTGTTTGAATTTCCACACTATAAACTTCTTTTAAATGATTAATCTTTAGAATATGTTCTTCTTTTTTCATTTCCTGATCTTCTTTTTGACTTTCGATTTGTAATTTGATTAGTTCCAACTTTGCTTCTGATACTGCCTTTATTTTTGTTCTACAATCATCAGTTAACTGTGTTCTTTTTTGACGTTTTGGTGTTGCTATGGTACAAAGAAAATAAATAACTTTAAGTAAATAAAAAAAAGTAAAAGGGGTACTTACATTCCTTGGTAGTTTGGAGCTCTGCTGTTTTTGGTCGTCTCAATGAGGCAGGATTCCAAGTACCCCAATTATGATCTTGGCTCGGATTTGTTCGAAGTAATAATAAATTCGTGGAGTTCCGCCTCCATTTGACTCGAGTTTCAACTCCGACAAGTATTCTTCTGCCATCTTCCCCAAAAAATGCTGTGTCATTTTGCAAGTGCTTCCACTTGGTGAGACGATTCTCTAATTCTGTCAAGCCAATTTCAGGAAGGCTAGTAAGTGGTTTTCCCCCCCAAAAAAGTGACCTGGTGTCCGCTGATGGTCGTCCGGGTCCTGAGTAAGGGGGCCCCGGACGCAATTTATTTCCCTCAATCTTTTCAAAAGGGGGGGGCAAATTCTTCAAAGTTTAAGCGATTTTCACCAATAACACGTTTAATGTGACTTTTCGCTGACTTGATGCCAGCTTCCCAAAGTCCGCCGAAACTGGGAGAAGAATATAAAATGCCATTTTATACGTTCTGAAACCAATTGATTCCAATATTATAGAATGTTTTTTAAAAAAACTCGTAAATCTTAGGAGTTCAGTATTAGCACCCTTATAGTTTGAACCGTTATCTGTTTCTTTTATTTTATTTGAAACCTCTATTTTTTCCAGTATCTCCCCTTATTTTCAAAAACTTATTTAAGTCACTCATCGTTGGTAAATCACTGCGTATTTATACGTCCCAATCACGGCGCGTAGTTGGGTCAAACTTACTAGACATTATATAGATAATTAACCGATCCCACGTATCTGTATTTTCTCCCATCGAACCAAGAGAACGTAAATTGACAGAATCATACAAATTACGCAAATCCTTATATGATTCGTTCACTATACTGGGATGTTCAAATATCGCTCGTATGTGATTATAAATTTTTAAATTTTTTTATTTTGAATCGATCTGTCAAAACTGCCATCAATTTATAATTTGCATCGGACACTTCTATAATTTAATTATTTCAAAACCTCTTACTTATGAAGATCTTAAATAATAAAATTTCTGAATGTCATTTAATGCACTGTTACCATCTACTAAGGCTATAAACGAGTCTTTAAATTCTAACCATGCCATATTGGCAAAAAAAGTTGGAACCTTATGGGTGGCAACTTTACCAAACTGTACTGCATTCAAATTTGCCGCACTGTGTCTCGAACTGACCACGGAACTATCAGATGAACTATCTTTATTGTATTTATTTAATATGCTATTTATATTGCCAATCAATTTAAAATATTTATTTTCAAATTCATCTCTCTCAGTTTCGTCGGGCTTAGCTTCTAATTGTTCTTTTGAAACTGAACTTCATCAAATTCGTTATCAATGGGCTGCACCCTTTCTAACCTAATTTGTAATTCGTTAATAATTTCATCATTTATTGTTTCTTTATCAATTGACTAAAAATAATTTTTAAACGTGTTACCTTACACTTTATGGGCAGCTCTTTGAGCCTTTAATTTCCGAGCTCAGCCATGTTATTGACACAAATCAAAAATAAAAAATTATTTATTATGGAACGAACTTACTCAGAATATTTATTTTCAAGGGGAACCCATGGTGGAACACGACAAATTTATTTTTACTGCCTTCCTGTTCTCTTCTGTTTCACTCGAACCGCTTGTCCCGTGTGCACCTGACTTTTTTGGGAATTCTTTAATTCTGCCACCTTTTGGCACTTAATTTCTTGAATTTTTTACTTCCTGTGACATCGCTAAAAACCCAATTTTTTTGATCCGGTCGATGGCCCAAATTTTTGGGATCTTCGATTATTTGTGTAATAATACACTAGTGGACTGTAACTGATTTATTATAAATTTACGGACAGAGCGAAACAGTAATGAGCCGCCATACTCTACTTCTCGACAGCGACTGACAACTAACAAAAAAATACAATGTTGCCAGACCTTTTCTAAATTTGGGAGCAACAAAATTAATGCACAATATGTATTCATATATATTAAAAACCCAAATAAACTTTCTTTTTTATAAAGGAAACTACAAGAAATGCCAAAATATGTTTTATATAAAAGTCAGACTTTCCGTGGTACTATCTTTTGGTGTATACTAATATAGAGGGTGTCCAGGGAAAATTTGGGCAATCTCTAAAATTTAGATAGAACACAAAAAAATAGGATGGGCAAATTCTATTAAGTTTTTCTGCAGGCCCTACCTATGGGGGGAAAAGGGCCCCCAAATGACGCCCCCTAAATATATTATTTATCAAAAATTAATATGATGGAAGTAAAAAATGTCCTTGAAACATATCCCTCTTTTAGTTTACCATATTTTTAATATCCCGTATGTAAAAAAAACCCTTTAAAAAAATATTTTTTTTGGGAGCTTGAACCTTAAACCAAAAAAAAATACTTTCTTAATATCGATAAAACGTTTTAACGACAACAAATTTCATAGACAGGGTGTAAAGAGTATGAGTTGTAATATTTTAATGAGCGATAGAGGGGTTCAAAACAACAAAAAAAGTTCATATAATACATGGGTCAAAAATTTATGGTTTCCGGGTATGGCCCTTTAAAGTTAAAAAATATGGTAATATAAGTAATTATTTGAAAAAGTTTCAAATTTGAAGAGCCATATCTTAAAAATATTAACTTTGTCCCATGTGTAATATGAACCTTTTTCTTGGGTTTTTCTTCCTTTTCGCCCATTAAAATATTACATCTCTCTTCTGACACCCTTATTCTTATGTTTTTTGGTGGTTGTTAAATTGTTTATTATGTTTTTTTATCGAAAACAGTTAATTTTATCGATATTAAAGAGAGATATCTCTTTTTAGTTTAAGGTTTAATCTACCCAAAAATATTTTTTTAAGGTCTTTATCATGAAGGGTGTTAAAAATATAAGCATTAAAGTGTCTAACTAAGTCCGCCCCTGGTAAACTAAAAAAGCTAAATATGTTTCAAGTACCCTGTTTTAAGAGGTCTTTACTAGTTTTCATCAAATTAAATTTTTGTTAAATTATATATAATATTTTAGATTGCCCACATATTCTTGGACACTCTGTATACCAGGAGTCCCAAAACAGTTTAATTCCTTCTAAGAGAACATGTCATATCAAGTTTATCCTAAAACTGTAGTTAGAGCCCCAGTTAATCTTGACATCATTGATATATAGTGTGTCTACGTAAGTTGGCAGCATATGGGAAACTTTATTATTATTAATTTTACGAAAAAAAGTTATTCTTCATGAAAAGTTCTGCATGGTTTTAAATCTAAAATGCAACCATTAGATATCAATTTTTTTAGTAAACTACGAGGTATGCCAAAAAATGTGAATTTTGCTCAAAAGTAAAGTGCCTTTATTTGTTATAATATCAAAAATTTTTATCAAGAAAGATTATTTAAAATTGTAAACTAACGTCTAACTTACAATTGTTTTTTAATCAAAAATTTGCTAACATTTAAGTTTCTGAACTTTTTCTGTTGTAGAATAAAAAAGAAAAAAATAATTTGTAGGGTTATTGTATGTCATTGCATATTTAAATGTGTTTTTTAGTTATAATAAAGTTTTTTATCAACAATTGTCGACATTGTCAAATATGAAGGTACTTTACTCTTGTGTAATGCAGAACTTTTTATAAAGAATAACTTTTTTCGTAAAATAATAATAAAAAAATTTCCCATATGCCTCCAACTTATGTAGACACACTGTATAAAAAATATTTTACTACGGAAGTCCAAAAGCTTTTTTCATATAAAATATTTTTTGTGCACTTTTGTTGTTTTAACACTTAGAATAACTAAGCTTAGTCGGCCTAATGTATAATCTGATTATGAGAAAATCAAAAGTAGCAAATACTATTTTCATTAGAGCACACTTGGTATCTAACATATAAAAATTAAAATACTACATGTATATGTTACCATCATTATTATTATTCAGGATGTCTTGAATATCTTCCTCGGTATCTAAAAATAAAAAGAATTGTTAGTCACATTTCGCTTATAGTTACTGTACTGAGTGGTTAATACTACATTTTCAATTTATAAATATTCTTTAATTTTGAAACAAAGGCTAACCTTCCTGTACTACAATTTCTATATTATTTAAGTTATCAGCATTGCTGAGACTTTCTAATGTTCCATCACTGTCAAACTGATTTGGTAAGCCTGTAACAGCTACCCCTATAACTGACTTTACTTTTAGATCTGTTTCATTTATTTTAATAGTACTAGCCACTCACCCCCAGTTTTAAATAATTCCTGCTTTTCATCTGAAATTTTTTTTGATTCTTTTTTTATATTCTTCCATTTTTCTTTTAGATTTTTTGAGGTCCTTCTTTGTCTCACAAAGGTCGATTGATTGAAGTCTATGGTTAATAATTTCCATGCTTCATTTTTTTCTTTCCAAGAAACGGCATCACTTTTCTTATTCTCTATTACGTTTTGATATTTTTCGATTAGGTCAACTAATAGACTTATTTCTTCTTGGGTGAAATTGCAAGACCTTTTTTGATTGTCCATCTCCCTGGCCTAAAGAATATATGAAAGTATTGAATAGAGGACATATCAATTGAAAGTCAATATTATTTGATAACTTAATTACGAAGTATCACATTTATCAAAATAGTTTAGTTATTAAAAATATGTATAAATACTCACGCATTTACCAACTTCAATTTCCATTTTCTTATTTTCCATCACAAAACATGAAAAAACAACTTGCCAAAACTTCTTCAAAAAATAAAAATTGAAGGTTATGTTAAAAAATTCTTCCTTTACTTCTAGGAGAAGTTAGGCATATTTTAATAACCTTGTGACCGAACCCCAGAGGTATACAACTGTACAAACAGAACTATGAATAAACCCTAGGATTAATCCAAGAATAAAACCTGAGATTAATTTAAAGATTAATCGTGATATTAACCTTAACCTATACAACTGGCCCTTATGAGACTTTGCACTAAAATGTTATTTTATTATTAATTTGGCTTTTTTTTTTTTTCTAAAGAAATTTTCCATTTTTAAAGTCTTCTTTATTATTAAACTCGTATGTCTCTTCTTCCAGTTGTATGCTATGCTTGTTTTCAACAGGCTTCTTAAAATCAGTGATATTGATTGTCTGCAAATTGCAGAGTTAATCCACTGGAGTTGGATTTGCAGCCATATTAGATTTAGAACCATGATTTTAACGATGAAACCGTAAATTTCTTTCATCATTAAACTTTTTCCACATTCACACCTAAACTTTTTATCAACTCTATAGGGTAGTAACTCAGAAAGTTTTGTCTCATGAAATTTCTTTACATGTTTACGTAGATTTGAATTAGAGGAGAAGGACTATTTGCACTCCTGGCAATCAAAATTCATTTTCGGTTTTAGATAATAGGTAGATAACACTGAAACAATAATTAATCACTTGATTATTACATTACAAGTCTAGGTAAATAAATAAATAAAAAAAATAAAATATTGTATACATACCTACCTACTTCTTTTTAAAATAAACAATCCAATCCAGGGAAGAATATGGGGCAAAGGTAAGTAACATAGGTAAATAAGGGCAGTAAATTATAACTACAGCCACACCAGCAACATAAATAACGGCATTCAGTTTAACTTTAACATCAAATGTTCAAATCAAATCCGCGTTGTCATGTTGTCAAAACGCTTTGCACTTAAAATACTGAAGGGCTACTTGCAAAATAAAATATGAAATTTTTTATTTAGGCAGAGAGCTAGATGTTTTATGAAAAATATATGTTATGTATAAGTATAATGACGGTATAATGTAAAAAAGTATTCCCAGTTTTCCAACAGGGTTAGACAAATTCGACAAGGTATTCAGTTTGGCTACGCCGCCTGCCTTCTACCACCTGCCTTTAACCTCTGATTGGTCGGGATTTTTTGTTGCAATCGAACGGCTAGACGCTAGTCAAAGACCTTCCGCACTTCGAAGAAGACCGAAGTCATCCGGAAACGCACGAAGTGGGAAGTGCTTTACACTGCTTTACCCTGTCCCTAGCCCGGTTCTCGTAAGTGAGCCCCTCACTTTGAGCCTAAACCGCTGTTGCAAAATCTTCAATATTAGTGACACCCCCCTGCAAAGACCTTCCCCACTTCGAAGGAGACCGAAGTCATCCGGAAACGCACGAAGTGGGAAGTGGGAATGTTGCCGTTCGCAGCGACTAGTCGCGGAAATAGCGAATTTTTGAGTACTTTGAGACGACGGGGATTTACAGAAACAAACCTATTTGTAGAGACTTTTTCCGAGTTAGACTATGACATTTTATTTTTTTTTTCAACTATTTATTAAGTAATTATAAATATTCTATTTATATGCATATTTAAATTATAACCTTCTGCTTTCGTTTATATTTAATAACATAGCGTCCGAGACTATACCTAGTGGAGCAGGTCGCCGACCTTCGGCAGATCTTTATCAGCACCGGGGTTGTAACGGAGGCCTTCTTAGCGGAGGCGGATGCGGAGGAGAAGAGGTTCGCCTCCGCGGATGCGGAGGTTAACGGAAGCGGAGGCGGAGGTGAAATTTCAAGTGAAAAAAATAGAAATTTTTGATTTATTAAAGTCAAAAATATTTATTTCAAATGGGTACATAACATACATACATGTACAAGATACGCTTTCATAAATAAACTAGTAATCAAAATTGAGAAGAGGTAGCCGAGCGGCCGCGTCGCCCAGCGTCGCTCCTTGCGCATTGTATGTTATCGTAAATAAACCTCCGTTAAGACTCCGCATAAATTCTGCGCAGGCGGATGCGGAGGTCGGTTCTTTGCGGAAGTTCCGCAGTAACGGAGGCGGAGTTCCGTTACAACCTTAATCAGCTCGCAGAGCGAGAAAGAAAAGGTATATACAAAGGATTCCTATCATGTTTACTCTACAGTGTATTTATAAAGTGAAGCATTTTATTAAAAATTATGTAGGAGCAAAACGCTCCTACCCGTTGGTTTTTAGTTTTTTTGGCAGGTTTTTGTTCTTTATGTGCTTTGTTGTTTTTCTAAGCTTTAAAATAAAATACAATTTATTTGGTTTTTATGACCGTTTTATTAAACCTCCAATAAATAAGTAACGTGAGAGATTTATGATCCCATCTACGTGGCAACACTGCTTTACCCTGCCCCTAGCCCCGTTCCCGTAAGTGGGCCCCTCACTTTGAGCCTAAACCGCTGTTGCAAAATCTTCAATATTAGTGACACCCCCCTGGTTTTAGGTTATAGGTTATATTTTCATTATTTTCAGTAAGGAAGAAGCTACAACATACGGTTTGAATACTAAATTCGATTCTCGATACGTACAAACATTGTGTACGAGGTTACGACATCCCCTCGAAGCTTAGCATCGATAGTCAGGGTCAACGAACAAATACTACTAAACATTACTAGAAATCCAAATCTCGTGCTTTCTGAACGCAGTTATTTTCTGTCAGTACAGTAGTGCCAAACTCCTGGACAATCAACTAACGCATTACCAAAACTCATCATAGATGGCAGCACTTAATAAAAAGACGAATGCGCTGGTATTACTATGAATTTTTATTTCTAAGTTATTTTTCCCCAATTCCAACAAAAATAAGATTTTGCAGAAATACATTACTTAACAACTGATTATTTTAATAAATAAGCAGTTGTTAAGTAAGATTTCAGCAAAATTTTATCTTTGTTAGGATTGGGTAAAATTTTAAACTTGCAAAAAATAAAGCAAACAAAAAATGTTATTGTTAACAATATATTATAAATGGATTTGTTATAAATACAAATATATTGAGAAAACCAGGAAAATCTTGGGACATTTGCCCCAAATTTTCTATAAACAACAACAAAAAATTACATTTCAGAAATAACAGTAACAAATAAAACATGAAATTTCAGAATAAATGAAAAATATTCTCTGATACCAACATAAATTCTAATACCTGAGATAACACAGGCAAAATAAAATATATTCTAAAAATAAACAACCAAACTTCTAAAACTATCAAAGCCGGGGTTGGATGAGATACTTCTAAAACTGCCTGGGTTGGAGATCATGCTGAAAGGTTCCTATAAGACAAAGAAGCTAGGCAGTATTGGTTTTATCCAGAACAGACTAAAAATACATAAAATATGATATGGGAACTTTAGCTATTAATTTAGGCAAAGACAAAAGCAGACAGCGGGCAAAAATATATAAAGAATTTAAATTAATGTGGTAACTGAAAAATAAACATAAATATTAATAAAAATGGTAAAAATTATTTTTTAAATTTTTGTATTATATTTTTGTCTATCGCTTACTTTTTTTTTATATTCAAAACTACTTTTCCTTTCTTTAAGATACTTATAAAAACAAATTTTTAAAGTTAGGTTAAATATTTCATACAAGCACTTACGGTCTGAATAAATGAAAAGAGCTTGCAGTAAGGTTCGAAATATTGTTGCCTAAATAAATTTTCAATTTTATTCTTGTAAACATTCTCATCCAAATATTTGTAAATATCAGCATGTAGTCAGTCTACAAGATTCACTTAAGCTTCACTAGCATATTTAAGCCTTCGTTCGTTATCAAACTCTTTAAACATTACAAATAAATGCTTGTCGGTTACCTCCATTAAAAAGAGATTACTCTGACAAGTTAAACATGAAATTAAAATTTTGTAAAGAAGGTATAAAATAACATTATTTAAAATTTTAATTTTAGGGTTGTCCAATGGTTCGAGAGGTAAATTGTTAAAAGAATTGAAACATTTTCTGTAACTGTGTTCATTCAGAATGGAAATCATAAAGGGTGACCAAGGTACAGCTCTATATTTTAAGCGAGAAGGATCCTCAAGATTTGCATAATTTAATTTTGAACAATGGTCCTCACAAACATAAATTTTTACAATCTTTTGAGAGACTTAAAGTACATTTAATTTTCCAAGCATCTAACGATTAGGGATCTCGAGGAAAAGAATGAAACTTTTTGTTCTTAAAATCTGTGCTTACAATTTTACTATAATGGGCGTTTCTGCAACAAGGATATTTACAAGAATATTTCAGCCTACAATGTGTTGTGTTGATGTCATTGCGAAGATATTTACAAAGAACCTTGGTTTAACATCGAAGAAGGCTTACTACAATATTTAAATAACATATCTTACCTTATAATTTTTTCACAATGGTGTGAAAAAAAATAAGAACGCAAATTTAAAACAGTCTTCCCAAAGTTAACACTTACATCACAAATACTAGAATAGAAAATGGTCGACGCAAACACAACACGGGGATTTATGGTTAAAAAGGGATATAAATAATTCTCACTTTTCATTGTTTAAAAAAACAACGACGTTTCGCCATCTAGAAATTTACTACCAAGTTACTACTAAGCAAAATATGGAAAAATATAGAAATCTACTTATTCCCTGGCAATGATATAATTGTCAAATGTCACTGTTTCCAGTATCCCCATAAGAAGTTGGCCAGGCGTGGTCAGGGTCCTGTCCCTAGATCCTTGTCATGCCTTCTGCATTTCCAATCTGTCGGGAGACATCGGGTGTTTCCGTTAGCGCCGTGTCACACGGTCAAATTAGCATCAAACTGAGTTTGATCAAACCATCAAACTGGTGACGTAATTGCGAATTTGATGCCGGACTTTATTTTTCATCAAATTAGTTTTTCGTTGACATTTGACATTTTGAGGTTAAGATATTGATTTTCGAGTATTTATTTTGTTAATATTGTAAACAATGAAACTACAAGGCAGAAAGAAAATAGCGTTTTGCTTATCTGTGGCAGCCTTAGGCATAATTTTATACAGAAAAATTAAAGGTAAACAAAACACAGAGAAACGGAAGAGACTATGGTCTCAAGGCTGGATTGAAAAACGAAACAAAGAGACCAATGTGGAGAGTGGAGCTAATAATATTATAGCTCTGTTAAAATATGAGCTAGCCCCAGAAAACCCGCGTGATTTTAAGAACTACATGCGAATGGATGAGATAACATTCAATATGTTACTAAGTTTACTAGAATCTTCAATTATTAAAGAAGATACTATAATGAGACAGGCAATTCCTGCAGAAGATCGGTAATATTTAGTTTGTAGATTATATGGTTGTCATTTTATATACTGGTGATTGTTTTAGGTTAATTGCAACTTTACGGTACCTTGCCACAGTGGAAAGTCTAAAAACATTGGCCTTATCAATGAGAATTCCACATAATACTTTAAGTATTATTATAAAGGAAGTTCTGCTGGCAATAGTTGAGGTGTTACAAGAAACATACTTAAAGGTGAGTAAAAAACAAGAGAAAGTTAACTATTTATTTAAGAACAATTAAATATTTTAGTTTGTTTTATTTGGGTTACTCGCCTTTTTACTTTTTGGAAAATGGGACCCTCTTGGTCCGATAGTTTAAGGTTTTTTTAGAGTTTATTTTTTTTTTATTTTTTTATATATTTTATAAAAAAAATTTTTTTTTTTTTTTTAATTTTATGAAAATTTTAATGAATTCATAAACATAAAAAACATTCTTAAATAAAGTGAAATAAGAAGAAAAATGATAAATTAACATTAAATTATGAGGTTTTGTCGTCAAGAAATTAATATTAATGAGATCTATTAATACTGCGTTACAAGGAATTCTTATTTTGGAATAAGAACTACTGGATTTGCGGTACGTTGTACGGGAACACTGTTTCCATACATACTTGCTAGGGTGTAGTAGAAGTGGATACTTCTCTGTCTGGCGTGAGAGCGGTGTACATGTCTGTAACTAGACCAGAGATAGGTATATCTATCTGGAATATTTGGCTCTTCTGAGTTTGGCCAGGCGACGTAAGTAAAACCGGTCCTGTTATCAGAGCAGTTTTGCTGTAGGGTGGGACCGAATACTTGAGTCATTTGGGCTCGAATTCTATCATTCGCAAATTGCGGGTAGATGTTTCGGCTTGGGTCTCTAAAGGCTAGGGCCAGGGCTGCGTTGTCCTGAAAGTGTAGGACTCTATTGCAGAGGCGGAGACGTTGGTTGTCAGTTCCGTCGGGTCTAACTACTTTAATTTTATCAATAGGCATTGATCCTTTGAGATAATGTGAGTTATTCTCGATGAGTGATTGTGAGGGATTGGGAAGAACAATGACTGTAGCGTCTATGTTTTCTTGCTCAATCTTGATGCCAAGTGTAAGGCTGTAGTTTAGAATGGAGGGATTCCTATCAAATGGTTGGAACCAGAGAGTGTCTGGGACTATGTCTCTTCGTGGATCAAACATGTGCCAAGAGGTATGGGCGTTAGTCAGATCGTAGGGTTCATCTCCATATAAAATTCCAGGTGGAATTTGGGCTGCGGGAGCGTTATCTGCAGCGGGTCGTGGCTGTAAAGCTTGACCGCGGAAGACGGCTTCACCGGTTAGGAAGTGAATGAAGTGAGCATAACCTTGAGCGTTAACTGAGACAGGTTCGTTGTTATTTTGCGGATTAGCAAAAGGAATTCTGTGTCAGGTAGGTAGGGTAACCGGCTCAATTGAATGGGATAGGATGGATGCACCAGCAGCCTGTTCATAAACAACGCCTAAGGGGCGTGCTTGTGGAAAGGTGGATTGGATGAATCGTGATATGTTAGAAATTAACGATTCTATCATGGTGATATTGTCGTCGGAAAAGGCAAGTAGGAAGTCATAAGCGTTCAAATCGTCATCATTATTAATAATGAAGGGTACAACCGGGGTTTTGGCGTACGTTGGACGTTGTGCTAGAGTTCGGCCTACTAAAGGGTTGAAAATCTGTTCAATTAATTGGATAAGCCAATTACGATAGATTCTTGGACCTTGGAGGCTGGTATATGGACCACCGAGGAAGTGGGTCACATCATACTCTATGCCATGTATTTGACAGACATGCGATAAATAAAATCGCGTCATGATTTCTGAGGGCGGCGCATTTGATCTTGTCGATGCCAGGATATTGTGGCCAATCAGCATGAGGCTGGGAGGAAGCGTTCGGCCGTAGTCGTGATTAAAGGAATAACCAGCTAAGGAAGGAACAAAGGACAATAATGGTTTCGATGGATCATAAGAGGAGATAATTGCTTAATTAACGTTTCACAGTCAGGAGGCACATACATATTAAGTAAAGACTTAAGATATTGGGAGCGAGTCGGATCGGTCCTATATGCTTTTACATCGTATGAAAGTTGGTCTCTTACTTCAAGATCGCATATGAGTAAACATGCATTAAAGCAGATTTGCTCGTAGGCAATGAAGGATAAGGGACTCACATATGGTGAACCTTTTGTATTCCAATCTGGATACTGGCTTGTAGTATTAAAAGCAAAGTATTGGAAGGGAAATCTGAAGTCAGGCTGAACGTCAATAGTCCATTGTGATCCGTGGTCTGATTCGAAGCGAGTAGCTATATTTAACTTGTGAAAGTAATCAGATACTGCTGAAATTGTGGAGACATCGGAAGGAGCATTGGGAACGGAGTATCTCTTGGTAAGTTTATCAAGGCCAAGGTCCCATTTTCCAAAAAGTAAAAAGGCGAGTAACCCAAATAAAACAAACTAAAACATGGATCCGCCACAAAACTATAGAACATATTAACAATTAAATATTTCTACATAACATCGTCCTGTTCTTGAAAGTCCAGTAGAACCCTTATCATGGCTCTTTTGCATGCTTTTTGTATGCGTTCATTCTTGAATGAGTCTAATTCAGCCACTAAAAAGTTAGCAAATGCCTGGGAAGTGCTGGAAGAGGAACCCTCATCGTTCCTAGCCATTGTCTGCAGCGACTCACCAATGGCTCTTAATGTGTCCATTTCGATGGTTGATTTTTTTTTCTTTTTCCTGCTTCTTTTTTTTTTAAAGGCCCTTCCGTCGAGAAGCTAAATTCCCTTGGCCTCGATGTACCAGGTAAATGGGTTGAAGGCGTCAGACAAACTCCTTGAGACGATTCCTCTAAAGCAGGTTCCTGTTCCTGTTCCTAAGATAAAAAAACTCTTTAAAAACAATTAAGACAATATGATTTATTTTTTAGGCACCCAATACACCTGAAGAATGGTCTGTTATAGCAAGGGATTTCGAAAAATTATGGCAATTTCCCCACTGCATTGGAGCAATGGACGGAAAGCACATTACTTTCTGTCCATTCCGAAGAGATGGCTCTTTTTACAGGAACTACAAAAATACAGATAGCATAGTTCTGATGGCTGTAGTAGACGCTTATTATAGATTCATTTTGGTTGACATTGGAACAAATGGCAGGATTAGTGATGGGGGTGTGTTCTCAATAAGTGCAATTTGCACAGCATTTGAAGAAAATGAATTAAATTTGCCTGCAGCTGTACCTCTTTCTGGCCGAGAAATGAATGTACCATTCCCACTAAAAGATTATATTATGAAACCCTATCGTTTTCACGGTTTATCTAATGAACAAAAAATATATAATTATAGAGTAAGCCGTGCAAGACGCATTGTAGAAAGTTCGTTTGGAATTTTATGCAACCGATTCCAGATATTTCTAAAACATATGAATTTGCCTGTTGAAAAGGTACAATTAATAACTCATGCTTCAGTTATTTTGCACAATTTCTTGGCTACTACCTGTAATAAGTATACTGATGAATCAGACATTAATTTTGATTTAAACTTAGCAAGTATTCCTAGACAATTTTATGGAAACCGAAATACAGCGAGGGCACGAGCTATTCGAGAAGAATTCCAAATTTACTTTAATACAAATGGGGCTGTTGAATGGCAACAAGAAAGTGTAAATAGACACCGTTTATAAAAAATACTCATAGAAATTAGTTAGTAGTTTCATATTGATATGTTATATATGTAATTTCTTCTAATAAAGTCCTTTCATTCAAATTTTAGTTTTTGTTTGGCAATTTTTAAAATCTAAAATCATTTATTTTCTTAACTGTCTCAACTTATATATTACAAGGTATATATTTAACTCAAAATTTTCTTGTCGCGTGGCCCTTTTGATGTCCTATTTTTATGTTAAATTTGTTAAATAAAGGCATTTGATGTGGACCTAATGTCGATAGAGTTTAATGTCAATAATTTTTTGTAATCTGAGAACCCCATAATATAAAAGACTTACAACAATACTTTCCTAATAATGCGACTATACACCACTATTTAATGATTTTAAAAAATTTAGTTTAAACGTTTTTTAAAGTATTATCCCATACTTTCATTCTACAAAAAAGAAAATAATACCGAAACTTCGGGCTGTTGGGTTAAATCCTCCATATTAGTAATTTCAAAACTAGCTGTTGTTGCACTTGTTCCAACGTTTGACACTCCCCTACGGCTTTCAAGTTGGTCTTGAAGGAACAACAGTTCTGTGAAATATGTCATTCTGGGGACATATTCCACTTGATCGGCTCCTGAGCCACTAGCGTTGGACTTGAGGTCGCGCAGTTCCTTGCTAAATTGTGTTCTTAGGCAATTGATTTTTACAGTGACTTCTTTTACTGTAAACAATTAACATACATAAATTATTAATATGTGGGGTTGCTCCTAAATTATACAAAAATATTTACCCATTGTCCCTGGACGAACCACTTGCAAATCCTTCACAATAGATTCCAAAGCAGTTGTCCTTGCCGACTTCTTGTGGTACAAAGGATCACTTCCATTGTACAATAATTCATGCGACCGATATAAATCAATTAGAGCTGACGTAGCACTACTTGTCCAGGCCATGTTATCCATACAAAAAAACTAAACACTCCAACGAAAATAAAACATTCTCTCAAAACTTTAAAGATGAACTAGTCCGAAGCACGGAGGTAAATATTTATGTAGGTTATGTTTTATGTTTGGGATGCACTGTCTGACGGGCTTTCACTTTTGGCGCCAATCTGCCCCGACCAATGAAAACGCTAGTTTTATCAATCTGCTTTGATGCGAATAGGATCGTTCCTAAATCCATCAAACTAGTTTGATGTACTTTGACCCCCAGTTTGAATTCAGTTTTTAAAATCACTTTGATCGTGTGACAGCCAATACTGTTACCATCAAATTGATGACGTCATTTAGCAGTTTGATCAAACTAGTTGACAGCTAAACTGAAGCTAATTTGATGGTATTTTGACCGTGTGACACGGCGCTTAGAAATTTTGTGACACTGAGTTCGTAATTATAGAGAATACGTACGAGGAAATATTAATTTATTATTTTGAAAAAAAATGAAAAGACCATTCCAAAATTTAATGGATATATTGTTTACCTGGGGTATAACAATTTAAATAAATTATATTGCAAAATTTAATAGATATTATATTATATACCTGGTGTTTAAAAATTTAGAGAAATTATTAAACATATTGATCTCAAAAATTAGATTAAAATTGGGATTATACTATTTGAAGTTCTTAAATTTGCCTTTTTACTAATATTTGTTGTTTAATGTTTTAGGGTTTTTTGTCAAATAATTATATTAATGGGAGTTGATAAAAATTAACTACACATTGGTTTAAGTTTTTTATTTCGTTTATAATACTATAGTTTTATTATGACCTACATAATAAAATCGTGAGCTAAAATGGTGCGTAACGAGATATTTTTCTTTTCTTCTACGGTGGGTGTACTAAGACCAACATCCTTACTTTTCCGTTTTCTTTTGGTTGTATGTAGCTTTATTCCCTTTGAGGTATTATTTTTTTATTGTGGGGACCAAACAAATTTTCTGCAGGTCTTTTAATCGCTTCCATCTTTTCATCCCTACTTGCAATTGCTGAAATCGTAGGTGCTATAGGAGCACATATCTTATTAAACGCATCAACTTGCTCTATACAGGATATACTTTCTGCATCTTTCAAAAGATTTGGTAATAAAATTGTTTCTATCTTCTCCTTTTCTTTTAGAAGCTTTGATTCTTCTGTCTCTATTTCTGACATGCTAAAATTGGATCCGTTAAGGTCATTTAAAATGCTGCTCACTTTACAAGATGCCAAGTTTGTATCTCTGTAGAATGTTTTTTTTTACGGTATGTAAAATGTCTTAGAAGATTAAAATTTTTATTGCATTCCTCACATCTGTATGTAAATATTTTTTTGGGAGCAACATCATTTACTTTATCTGTAAAAAATAATAAAAAAACATGAATACTATTGTGTAAGTATTATTTTCTAGTTTAGGTTTTAAAACTTTTAGCAGGCCCGACGAGATGGGGAGGCAGCCGGGGCTACAGCCCCAGGTCCCGGGCGCAATTTAGGGGCCCGGAACCCATCATAAGCTGTAAAAATAACTTATGAGTTGGCAAATGTGGCACGACAAAAATCAAATCATAGGGAAAATATTTACTCAAATATTATATTGTGGTTGTACTCTATACCTTCCTATTATTTTTAAAACAATGGTTGCCTTGAAAATTAATCGCTTTCGAATTCTGAGGATGATGAATCTGCAGTAACTTTATAATTATTGGCTCTACTTAAACTTCCATTAGGGCATCCATAGTCCACATTTGCTGCTCTTCTCCGAGGACATGAACAATGGCTTTTTATATTACTTATCTTACTTTTTTTTAGAGCTTCGCCAAAAATGGTTGAAGGTTAAACAATTAAGTAAAAGCTCTATTTTCTCTAGCCACTTTACGCCCATAATAAGTTAGTATATTTACTATTGCAAAAAGTAAATCTATGTAAAGTTTATTTTTTATTTGTATTTTTTACTTATTTTATTCGCTTATTTTGAACGTTGTTTTTATATGACTTAGCTGTATGCTGTATAAAGTATTATTTGTCAAAAAGGTCCGAGAGGCCCGTGAATCTGGATGTTGGATGCCCCGGCGCCCATGTCAGCTCTCGACCGCCCTGCCTTTAGATTATTTAATAAACATAATAAACTTAAAACTATTATTATCCTACCTGAGTGAAACTTTTTTGCACGTTTCCTTAAATTAAACAAACTACAAAATTGGTTTTGGCACTCACAGCACTCCATTGTCACACTTGAACACAAAATCACATTAATAATGATAATAACAAAACAAAAGTGAAAATCACCTGACCCAAAACAAAATCCAACGAGCTAACTTTTGCTTTCATGTGTTTTTGACAAGCGGCGAGTACGGTGTCGCCGCCTGGCGTTCGGATTCATAAAACGTAAACTTTAAACTGGGAATGCAAAAGGCATGTGGTCGCCATCTGCTAATTAAAGAACAGGTGTCAGAAACTGCGACAAACATTAGAAAGAGAGGTCCAAGAAAGAGATGGAGCTAGGCGTGGCAGAAAACGTGGCGGGCTTAAGTTATGGTTTCGCTTGTGCGTCTGGCGGTTTGCGTCCCGACGCAACCGCTAGCCGCAGCGTCTGGCAGTGCGGTAGGGTGTTTTCATTTAAGCGTTCGACAATTTTATTTTCGCAGTCATTTGCTATATTTCGACGTGCAAAGATGAATTAACGCTTATTAAGTGCTCTTTTATTGGAAGCGGATGAGGAAGAAGAAGAAGAATATTTAAAATTATTAAAGAAGAAACGTCAGAAAACTCAAGACGTTTTTAAAAAACGATCTACAGAAGGCTACCATAATATCTTAATACAAAATCATCTAAATGAGGATGAAAAGAAGTTCAGAGCCTTTTTTAGACTAAACCATCAGTTTCAGTTTGTGTTAAGCCTTGTAAAAGATGATCTTCAAAAAATGTCAACGCGATTTGTAAGGCATCCCGTAACATCTGAAGAAAAATTGGCCATTACTTTGAGATAAGTTTTGATAATTATTTTAAATTTATAATGATATTTATACGAGTATCTACATTTAAAGAAAAAAACAAAGACAAAATAAAATGAAAAACGCTTATTTTCACTTACGTCTTTACTTTATTGATGAAGTATATAAACAAATAATGTTTTTTTATATCTTACTAAAATTAACTATTCTAAAACGAATAACATAACTAAAATAGTATATTCCAAGGCTTAATAGAAAGGTATACCTACTAAATTATTGTAAATAATTAGGAATTTTCGGGAAATGAGTGTGGATAAAGACCATGTTGTGTTGTGCTTTCATTGGACTCATTATTAGGTGAATTCTGATCTGGATAGTTTTCTGGCAAATATTGGTTCTGGCTGATATGTGTGTTTACTTGAAATGGAAACAAGTAATTGTCCGATGTTGAAGATGATAGAAAATTTGTTTGAGTTGGAAATGAGTTAGTGCTTGCTTGTTTAACGTTATGTCCTAGGTAAATACGATATGTACGGTGCGTGCGGTGCGGAAATCGCACGCATCGCAAATGGATGTAAATACGATAAATATTTCAGTATTAAAATAGCTTCAAAAGAAACAACACGTAAAATATTCCTAATGGATAACGCTTTGGCAAAATTGAAAATTTTGAAGATATTACAAAGAAAAAGGAATAACAAACATACAATTTATAGAGATAGATTAAAGTTCGGAGAATTTCATCATCTATATCCACAGCTACGACTAGATAAAAATGCCTTTCGGCAATATACAAGAATGATTCCAGCTACTTTTGATTATATAGTTGAATCAATTCGTGAATCCTGTTATCATTGTCCAACTAACTTTCAAGTGCCCATTTCAATAGAGGAAAGGCTTTTTCTAACTTTAAGGTAAATAAAAACACATTTCAGTTATTTTCAAAAAATTTAATTATTGAAATAGAGGAAGTACTTAAACTATTATTAAGATTGTGGGTAATGTATTGGCTCAAGACCTGTTTCGTTATTAGGAATATATTGTTGTATAGGATTGTTTGATAGAGGACTTTGAAGTGAAACGGTAGATTCTGGTGATGAAATGCATGAGTAATTTGAGTTTGGCATTACATAATGAATATTCGATAAACCGTCCGCTTTATTAGTAGCAGATCTTGCAAAAGACCTTTGGGAGTACTCTGTGATAACCGATGATGCAGAAGAATAATTTGTCCATTCTTTTATAATAATATCTTGAAATTGATTCCTTATGCGTAATTTTTGTATGGGCTTCATTTGCTTGAGAAAAGGAACTAATGATTTGAAAAACATCAAGTCATCACCATCGACATCTGGTTTGCCGAGAAATTCAAGTTTCAATATCTAATAACTGACGTTCCACAGAATATTCTGGTTCCTTCTTCTTTTTTCTTTTTGGATGGGAAGGTGTTGAAGTTTGGGTAGACGATTGTGTGTTTGTCTGCAAACGCTGAGAAGTGGGCGTTTTGGTACAAAGTAATGGTGTATTTGATGAATGTCCTACTGCTACTGAGCTTGAAAAAGTTGGTGCTTGTTCGATGTTATTTTCATTTTCGGTTTCTTCATCGCTCGATATATCACTATTTCTATTATCCAGGTCAGATTCTTCGCCTATTGTTGGTGCATCTTCGATAATTGCTTGAAGGGGTCCTATATTTGGTACATTACTCTCTGTATCTCTGGGTGTAAGTGTGTCTTTTAAAAAGAGAAGAGCCGTGAAATACTGCCATTTTCCTGAATACTCAGGAGCAGGGTCGCCTGATTTAGGTTTCGG
>JAHBCN010012314.1:0-26930 GCA_019359885.1 Listronotus oregonensis
CATGAATGGGAGCAATTTTAAAACTTTTTGTTTAACGAGTAGCATTCATTAATGATAGGGCGCTCTGTAATAATAATTATTTTTCAATACACACGCAACCTCTACCACTTTTCTCATTATACAACTTGTTTTAGTTAGAACAATTCTAAAGTGTATGAGAATTGTAGTGAAATGTAACTTTTTTAGTCACTGACGCACAATTCTCTACCACTTTGGTTACAAACGAACATTAAACGAGCGGATGAAGTGAATAAAGAAAAAATTTCAAATTTTCGCATCTATAGGAGGGTATGCAAATGACAAATGTTCAGGGGCGGGGGGATCGGATACCTCGCAAGTAAAAAATCAAGTCGTTCTCGTTTAGGATATTTATTAGATTTCAATTACAGTTTGGCTCGTTTCAAAAAATTTTCAGCAATTGGGTATGGAGAAAAATCCATTACCGGTTCATTAGAATTAAACACATTTTTGTAGCGTTCGTCGAATTCAACTACTTCTTGTATTTCCCTTCCCGAGTAAAAAACGTGTTCTACGAGGCCTCGTTTTTTCAGCACATATGCAAAGGGATCGATCCAACTTGTTTTTGGAATTGATTCGCTATCACCACACACTAGTTGCCACATGTACTGTAGGTAATTAGCGGTAAAATGATAACAGGAAATTATATGTTGCTCACAGTCAAAGTCTTTGACGGCCACCACTTTAACGTGGCTTAAATCTATCGCATTACTTTTCATATGAACGACCAGTACGGGACATTTGGTGCCTTCTTCTTCGCCAATTTCAAGAGCAGTCGTTACAAATTCTTGATAAAGCAACGGTTTTCGCTTCGAATTAATTACAATTTGTACGTAAAGGTCGGTTGGGTCCTGGTCCAAAATGTAGGAAAAAATTACGATCCACAAACTATTCATATCGGGTCGATTGTAATAAGCTTCGTAGGTGTGTAGTGTAGACGCGCGCCATACGGCCTCGCATAAGGCTTTGAAAATATTTTTAATAACCCTGGGAGCGTGTTTTTCCATACCTTTAAGAACAAAGGTCGATTCATCGTGAAATTGTACGTATTTTTTCTTGCCAATTACAATGCACAATGGAACATCACCTTCGGCCTCAAATACAATATGTTCGCGGTTAATGGTTCGCGTAATAGTATTACAAAACTCTTTGCAGGAAACATTTTTCTTTGTCGGCATGTAGGTCATAACGCCATCGGTGTCAAGGTATATGGGTAATGCATCATAAAGTTGCATGCTATATTTGCATATTAAGTAAATGAGTTCGCGGCAATGGTACGTTATACTGGCCGCGGTCGCATAGGATTTGTACATAGCCTGTAAAGCACCAAAATAACCGTAAAGAGAATTTGCAGACCGTTTCCATTGTCGTTCCGCAATTTTATCATTGATTTTCTTGTATTTTTCTCGTTCGTTCAGAAAAAATTTGAATAGCTCCTTGACGGCCGTGTAATTAAATTTTACAACAATCATGATTAACGTGTCGGCATCGAGTGTGCTCATGTCGTTCAAAGATACTTCTCGAAAATTTGGCATTCCCAAGAGAATGCTCTGTAAAACGTTCTCGTCATTGTACACTTTGAAGGTTAACGAGCGAGAAAAAATTTTCAATTTCTCCTTCAGGATTATTATCTCGTATACGTACATGAATAGAATATTTTCCATAGATAGCGAGTACGCAATACTTGTCGATGGATACATGGCCTTACAGTCGCCGCATTTTACGTTGCGCCAGATGCCCGAAATGGCACCATTGGCAGCACCCTTGAATTTTTTCATCGTATCTTCACCACCACTAATAGTCGATCGATTAATCGAACACTGAGCCAGGGCGTCGACTAGACGTTTTTCATAATTAATGACGTTAGTGTAAACGTCTTCCAATTCTGTAATTTTGTCATTCCAAAATGTTACAGAACTAATGTGTGGCTTGAGAAAGTATTTTTGGTCAAAGAAAAACTTTTCAATTCCCTTATTCATAATGTAAGTTTGGCCTCCGGTTAAAGCACGAAAACCATCACAAGAAAAATGTTCTTGAAAAAAGAGCACATTTTCCAGCGCGTTCATCGATCTGTTTAGTTTGTGCAGCAGTAAACAATCGGTTATGTTGTAATATAAAATGTAGGCCAATGTGGGAACGTTGTTCGATGATTCCTTGCAAAAGTCAAATAAATCGGATGACCGTTTGCCAAAATCGTAATAAAGGTGCCGAATTTGTACGGCGTCCATGTCTGCTTTACCTTGCTGCAAAAAGTAATTGGCCACGTAGTTTAACTTGAAGCTGTTCAACTCTTGCTTGTACTTGCTCTGAACCACTTCGAATAAATCTATGGTTAAAAATTTTCTTTGTGGCCCGTGAAATAAATCATAAACGGTTTCGATAATCAGAATCGTTTCGGGAGACTTGTTGCGGTGAAAAAATAAACGGGCCGCTAGATAATTAAAATCGAAATTGTTCATATTGTAGCCCATGTAAATGGTGGGTGTTGTACTGCTTTTACTAACGGTGGCCACAAACTTGCCGTGTAACATGCGACCGACCAAATTAACGATTAACTCGTATTCGTCGTCGAACCAATCGAGGAAAATGGACACATCCTCTTGTGCATCGGGCAAAGATCGATAGTACTTGATAAAATCACCGGTCCATGTTTTTGACGGTGTAAAATTTGGCGGCGTCAATATGAGAAGGAACACTGCAAAAGTACCACGGTATTCAACAGAAACGCAGACGGAAGATATTTTTTCCTTCGAAGTAAATCCTTTTGGAAATTCATTGAGCGTATCACAGACAGCCTCAATATCCCAACTGACCAGTGCAAATTCCTCGAAGACGTTTATCGCTAGATTTTCCAGTTTACCCTCCTCGGCCGTAATATTACGAATATCCGACAAGGTCATATAGAACCACTCGCCCAAGGATATTTTTTCCTTTTTCCTTAGCCACATCTCGAAGTAAAACCTCTGATGCGAATCCACGTCGATCAGGTGAAAGTCCGTTCTGTATGCGACATTTCGCCGTAAATACGCAATCAACTGGACACAGTCATTGGTAGAAATGGTATCGATCCTCCATACCGGCCATTGTGGTAAACATTCCCCATCATTAACGAGAAAATTGACAAAATTCGCATTGATCGTTTTATATTGGTCGCTTTCGCCCGTACTGTCTGTCGTTATGCGATGTATAAATATATCGGGAAAAAGTGGCTGTATATAATCGACCAGAAATTCATGTCGACAAGTTAAAAAAACTGAATTTTTCCACGTCATAGATTGGTGTTGCAGTTCATATCGATTTTCCTTTTTCACGAGTCCCAGGACGGACATTATGTCGTGTGAACCATCATCTTCACCAGCAGCAGCAGCAGCAGCAGAAGAGGCGGTGGCGGCAACGGATCCATTTACAAAACGAATTTGGAAGGGAAAGATGAACGTGCCACGAATAGACATACTAGCCAAAGTGGATTACTTTAACGAGTCGGAGGTATTTCACCGTGCCGAATTGGCCAAGTTGAATTTTCTAGAACGAGCCAACTTTAAACTCTTAAATGATGATATGAAAGACAAAAAATTTCTTTGTAAGCCCTCTAGAAGTTCTGGTGAAATAAAGATGAATACCGTTTATATAGTGATTTTGATCTTGTTTATTATAATGTTACCTATACCATTTGCGCAGGACACTATAAACCGATTAAAGAAAATTGAATTTAGTCCAATGCACGTAACAGTGTACGAACAAGGACAATCGCGTCTAGCTATTGTCGAACCGTTCGGTTGGACTTTGCTAAATCTAAATAGTACTATTTACGTTTTCGAACAAGTGCCGGGACGATGTAAACAAAATCAAAGTAGCGTCGTTTTGTTGACGCCAGACCTGGGTTACGATTCTCTACCACCCCTATCGCATCAATGCTACAATGCGACAATCGCATCACTTTGTTCGATCTTTAAAGATAGTATTCACGAAACGGTTACAATACCGCAAAGTTCATCACCATTTACTTTAATTCATGCAATTAATTTTCTACTTAAAACCGGTCTATTTCAAGGTACATGATGTATTGTGTTCCTACTATCCGCAAAACGAGCTATCTTGTGCATGTGCGTCTTGAAATTAAATTTTTTCTAAGACTACTCGAACGCTAAAGGGTTATAGCTATTCCGATTTGAGTACGGCACATGTAACGACTTGTTTTATAATTAATTTTAGAATTTGATCTTTATTGGCCTCATCCTTAAGACTTTGAGGCAGAGGTTCTCTAAGATTATACGTTTTCTCGGTACCACTAATAAAAGGTATATTTATCTCATACCAAGGATCGAAATTATTGCGGAAATCGGTATAGCGGGCATTAACAAATAAAGTTTGGTCCGGATCGGAATCGGAAAAGTTTATTCTATCGAAATCTATAAATATATCCCAGCTAGGATCAACTTGAGTTAATCGGTCAAAATCGACAGAATACCCCATTAGGGTTTTACCATCCTTTATTTTGCCCAATCGGTTCGCCCTGGTCTCGGCTTCAGTTTCGTATATGGTACTACGACTTCGTGGTTGCTCAAAACTAGTCGGAGTAGGCGGTAGGCGCGCCATTGACCGTTCGAAACTGTCTGTAGATTGATCCGGTCCTCGTTGCTGCTCCTCCCGCTGTTGTTGTTGTCTTTCTTCAAGTTTTCGTCTTTTCTCTGCCACCATTCGCTCTACTACTTTTGTACGCGAATCATCGGTCTCGTCGTACGTTTCTTCCTCTTCGCTTGTCGAGGAGGCGACAGTTTCCTGCTCCTCCTCCTCCTCCTCTTGGTCATCGCTGCTACTTTCCATATCGGCAAAGTTAATTTTATGTTCTAGTAATGGAGCCAGATAGGTCCGTTTGGCGGTTCGTGGGTTTTTCTGATTTTTAAAATGTAACGGCATAATATCGGACGTAGGTCTACGTCTAACCGATTGAATATTTTCAAAGGAACAAGCATTGGGAACTTGTTCGGGTTGTGAATTGACACGTACGCTGAAATTGCCCGCCGAAACCTTTGGATTGTTTTCGGTTTCGATTTCGGTGCCCATATGATTGAACTGGTTAGGTGAAACCAACTCTACCGGCGGCACAGTAAATTCTTCGACGCCGACTATGTTACTTTGTTGGTAAAAGTTCATTTTCGAGCCAATTTTTAGCGATACTGGGTACACGATATTTACAAAGCTTTCACTCATTTCGATGGCACAGGTTTCCTTCGACACACCGCGAATGAATTCGTGGCCCTTTGGAATGCGAAATCCCATATCCGAAAACGAATGTGGTCGATAGTACATGTCGTGTTTTATGATTGTTGCATGAGACAAGTTTGCTTCGCTCATCTTATATTGTAAGATGTGCAATATTCTCGATTGGAATGCCACGTTAAATGGAAAAACACCCCATTGTGTGTTTTCAACCCCGTGTTTGGATTGTAGTTTGGGTGCGTCGGAAATTGTAAATTACAAACAACTGATTCGAGCGATCTTGGAACTTTGCGAGCGCAACGAATACTGGGACGTGGAAGATTTGGGCCGATTTCTATCACAAGCCAGTTTACAAGATCCCGAATTAATCGGACTCGAATCCGTTGCTATGTACGAAGACACCGACATTGTAATTGCTTGCTCGTTACACGGACCCGATAAAAATAAAAACGAGAATAACGTTGCCAGTTATTACGAATTTCCGCATCATCGGAACATCGTCGATTCGATTAATAACACGGCAAATTTCGACGGTGTTATATTTGCCCCACAGTATAATACCAATATTCGAACGCCCGACGTATATCCAAAATTTCACGAATACACTATTGAGGATAATGTACATGCAGTGCCGTCTCTCGTACAAGAAAAGCCCGAAAATTCGTAGAGGATGTTGATAAGAGTGAGATGGAATTTCTCTCGACGATAGAATTTAATTCGTTTATCGATTACGTTCAACTAGGATTTAAACTGGCCCAAGAAAGTCCATCGATGACCGAGGAGGAAATGAAATTTGTTCAAAAATTATTTACGGGCACTTTGGAGGAAACAATCAATGCCGCCTATTCTCTACCCAACTACATTTCTTTGCAAACAATCGTTCACCTAAAGTCAACTTTTAAACTGACCAATCCGTCTGGGAAATTGGGCACGCTACACGTTAACATTTCCAAAAATTGGTCGAAAGTGCAAAGAGCCCGCGAACGATTGTGTCTAACAGATTTAAAAAATCGTCCTCGTATTAAGCGCAAACTTGAATGTCAATTAGACCCTCATCATAATCATCAACAACAACAACAGCAACAAGACTTTTTACAGTACGATCCCAATGAACTGTTTGCCCTTGCTCAGGCTAAATGTGACATGGTCATTGTTGCTGTTGTGGTTTAATTGATAACATGTTTTTTTCCTCAAAGTACGATACGAAAGAGAGAAAAAAAGGAAATCGGGTAGTGTCTAGAAAATTTAAACATTAACTTTGCGAGCGAGCTTGGACCAGCGGACAAAGCATAAATGAAATAATGACTAATAAATACTTTTGACCAAATTCCGGTGGCTTTTTCTTTATACCGGTTCTTTTCGGCGGCAGAAAAACAAGAACCAATTTTTTATCGATACAATTTCACAAGTACTAGTCAGAACGATTAGAGCAACACGCCCGTTGATTCGTAACATTTTCGCCTTGCACTTTTTTTATCGATTCAAGGTAGATATAAGGAATTATGCATAAAATTAAATGGATTACGGTAAACACCAACAAGGTTATTACATTGAAATCGTGACAGTTGAATTATTAACAGTTTTAAGTATGCAAGAATAATAAGGCAAACTGATAGCGTAAGGTGTTTTTTTTCTACCATAGACATGTAAAAAAAGAACTCCAATTAAATGGATTACGGTAAACACCAACAAGGTTATTACATTGAAATCGTGACAGTTGAATAATTAACAGTTTTAAGTATGCAAGAATAATAAGGCAAACTGATAGCGTAAGGTGTTTTTTCTACCATAGACATGTAAAAAAAGAACTCCGTTTCACAAAGCCGGGCGAACTGGATCTATTTTTTAAAAAATATCAACGATATAACACATCTGTCATGAAAGGTAAAGTTGGCCCAATTTTTGAACAAAATTGAACCCCTTACACTCCAACGTATTTCTTTCTTCAAAGTGTGACCTGTAGAAAACGTTTTTCTCATAGTGTTACCTGTAGAAAAATCAACGCAAAAAAAACAAACAGTTTTAAGTATGCAAGAGTATACGATTCCCTTTTTGGTGTCAATGTACAATAAACCTCCCGAATACAAAAGTTTCGAGTTACGTAACTTTTATGTAAATTTGGGTCTTGTATTTGCCATTACGGCCGTTGTCGTTATTTTTGCAATGTTATTTTTCTACCAGAAAACATCTCTGTTCGAGTTGAACGAAACGTTAAACTATTTCCAAAACTATCGGAAACTGCACAACACGTGGCGGCACAATTTTACCGAAATTAAAACGGGCTAATTTTTTTGCGGCAAATAATTTTATAAGTAAGATGAGTCAATCGCCGTTTCAAAGTGTCGAAGAAATGGCTCGTCGAATGGGAGGCATTTTAACGTTCGTATGAAGCAACAGCATCCAGTGTCAACGAACCGGTTAAACAAACTACAATCGAAACCAGTCAAACCAAAGATATTTCTCGTTCTAGTGACCGTATTATGGATCAGGAATTGTCGTCAAACAGTTCTTGCGAGTTACCGAATTTCTCCAAGAAAAAAAGAACGCTGAGTGGCAGTCAGAGTTCGAGAGGCAGTCGCGTAAACCCGCGATATAGTTCTCGTTCCCATGAACGTCTTATGGATCAGGAATTGTCAAACATTGCTGACAAAATACAATTTCAGTTACGGGATAAAAGAACGTCGAGTAGAAGTCAGAGTTCTCGTTCTCGTGAACGTATTATGGATCAGGCATCATTGTCGTCAAGTGGTTTGAGCGAAATAAGATTTCAGTCGGGGGATTTAGACAAGAAAAAAAGAACGCCGAAAACACGACCTCTAGAGAAATTGACTAATAAAGCTAAAGATGAAAAGGTTAAAAAAGATAAGAAAACGCGTTCGGCTGTTACGAAGACGGGCTCTAAACCGTGTACAACTCTCGAGTACCGCTATCCGGGTTCGTGTAGCACTAAACGAGGTCACGTTTTAACCGATTGGAATGTTCCTTTGTTTACGCCCAAAATGAAGCGCGGAAAATATCTGACTGGAAAATCGGTCACGCGCCTAATGGGCAGACTAGCTTCGTATGCATTGAAAAAATATCGCAAATCGAAAGAGAATCGCATAATGTTGGTCACGCTTAGAATTGTTGCCGAAATTATTATGCACGTGTTTGCACACGTTGTCGCACAGAAAGCTAAAAAGAAAGGCGTCGATCTCGAACTGAAGGATTTACATCCTGAAATGGCAATGGCCCTTAAAAATATAAAAGATTCCGACGATCCGGCCAGAGATATAAAAGATTTGATGGCGCTTACTGGTGTAAGTAAGATACGTCATCACCTGCTACGAGTAACGAATGAAGACTGATAACTAACCGGTGTGCGGCAAGAGAAAGCGATAATGGAAATACGTATTGGGCGTGATGATTCTGTAACCGGTAGCCGTTGTCAAGTCTATACAATAAATTCTTTTGCCGATTTACGTGTCATTGCCAGAAGGCACAAATTTGTTTCGATAATAAATAAAGCAACCTTTCGTCATTTCGGCTGGATCGACGTAGATTGTAAACGTTGTAAGAAAAATTTAAAACCTTGTCGAAAAAAAGTCACAATTCCCATTAACGTGGTTAATTTTTTTTCATCCCGTAACGGCTGCATAGTTCGCGGTAAATCATGCGGATTCCACGCGCTGTATGAATTAAATTCGACCGAATCATTATATGAATCCTGGGCACAACTGGAACTCTTGAATTTGCCTAGGCGTTTAAAAATCGATCGTAGTTGTAAATGCATTGCCGTACCGGGTTGCTGGGGATATAAGAGTGGTGCAAAACGGGGACTGATCGTATTGAAACGGTTGTGGAAGCTCGAAACACAACAACATGAACGGAGACCAGTTTAGACCGGGACGATGTTACGATCTGGAGAATTCCTTTTATGAAATGACTTTTTCGAAGACGAAAATATTAGCGATAGCATTACGGACGAAACGTTGAACAAATTTGTGACAAAGAACGATCAAATTTCTACTGGAGTAAAACGGCGGCCGAGCAAGGATTATGATGATGATGCCGACAACGAAGACAATGACGAGTGTGGTGAAGTAAGAAAAAAGAAGAAAGCCAAATCACCGGTACGTGTATATACTATAGAGGCTAAAAAACAAACGACACCGCGAATTACAAAACGTCAATGTTCGGACAAGACGGAAAGTTTGACCAATAATGATGACATGGCATCGCTGTCACCATCACTAAAAGAAGAAGAAGAAGAACAACAGACAGAAAAAATAAATGAGGATCTAAAGGGATACTTGTTGGATGGTGTGCAAGTAGAACTTGATTTAACCGCTAAACTGGACAAAAGTCGGTCCAAAGTCAATAAAAGGCAAGAAAAAATTGACAACATTTGGTCGATAAAGATACCGTTGGGTGATGAAGACTTGATGGCAGAAATGGATGAAAGATACAAAATATACATCGATCAAACGCGTAAAATGTTTAAAAACTCCGTTGTAGTTTGGGACTGTTCGATACATCCCGATCATTATTGGCGCCATTTTATCGAAATAATAAATTTCAGTACCACGCTAAGTTTGGCCCAGTTACACCAGTACATTTTACCCCAATACACTTCAGACGAAATAATTCAATATATTTTGTGGATAAATTCGCATAGTGTTTCACCAATTGAAACGAGTAGGGAAGAGGTAGAATTGAACAACAATACCAATAGCGAATTCGAGCTAAACTATTCGCCCGACGAGAACCTGGAACTATCGCAGCAAGCTCATTTCATCTTAAAATATTATTACAACAAACCGACCGTTGTTGCGCAAATACGTCGTCAGTTGCGTTTTTGCACTTGGTGGTATTGTTTGTTTTTGGAAAAAAAAACCTTGGATCATTGTGCCGATCCGTTGATTAAGTTCAATCGAGTCATGAGCGTTATGTACCTGAACCATTCACAGGAAAAAAGTAAATGGATTTCGAAATTCAAAAACCTGACCGTAAATACGAACGCTAATAATTTAAAGGAACTTTCGAAGGTGGTGGGCCGCGTCATGTCGTTCGAGCTGTTGTCAAAAAACCTCGTAAGGGGGGTCAAACGTTCCGGATTCGTTAATTTGAACGAAAATTACGTTTCCGTCTTTACAAACTATTTGGAAGTGGTTAATAAATATTTTTGGTGTTCTCAAATAAAACGCCATTTTAACAATGGTGTTTACGTATGCAGTAATTTTAATTTGAATCGGGTACTAGCTCAAATTGGAATACATCGAAAAAAAGTCGATGTAATTTTGAACGATGTACGAGGTAGTAAGAGCGCCATCGTAAACAAATTTGTGGCATGGAAACGAAATTCGGTGTTTGATGAAAACTTACAAAATGTAATGTTGGACATTTTTGAACGAAACCAACCTTGTTTGGATACGGATTTTGCACGAGAAAATGCATCAAACTTGGACAGCCGTTTATTTCAAACATTTCCCAAAGAATTGGAAATACTTGGCGGATTAATTGTCGAGTCCATGATTCCGTTTGTCAAACAATTGTACAAAACATTAATACCCTCGGCGTTACTATACAACCCTCTAGCCGAATCTAATCATTCCTTGGCATTGAACAAAGTTGGCATTATCGATACCAATAAAGAACCAATTTTCGAATACTCCGAGGCAACGGATAGCGAAACATCTGCCTACGAACGTGTATACATTCCATCGAAAATTACCTTTAGCGATTTCGACATAATGTGCAAGAAATTAAGCCACGATCAATGCCTAAAACTGCTGGATCACCACCCGTTAATTCTTAAAACTTGCAATGTTATATTGAGCATGGCGGCACAATACGGCCAGACATTTTTGTCGAACTTTTTCGTTTATTATTTTGGCGAAAAACGAAAGGTGGGACAAGGACAACGAGCGCGTTATTTGCAAGAATTGTATTTTAGTGAATTTTCATCAATTAACGAAAAAGAACAGTTAAGTAATGTTGCTGTCGCAAGCAAAAATACAGATCGGAACGGTGCAGTTCTTTCCTATTTGTTAGCCCAAGTAGCTGCGCATCCGGCATACGATGACGAAAGACGATGAAGACGATGAAAAAGGGGAATCGGACGATATTGTTTCGTTACCTTTACTTGAAAGCTATCCAAAAAACTTTACAGCTGACCAGCAGCAGAAGCAAAAACAATCTATCGAAATGAGGCGTTATACATTTTTAAAATTTATCCACGCCGAAGGTAATTTAATTTCGGTCGCCGGTCTCGATCATAAAACGTTGATCTTTCTAGTTCGAAATGTGCTGTTACTATTACGAAATTCATCAAACGACGATACTGTTTTGGGCACAGAGGGATCCGTTCTAGCATTGAGACGTGCTCGCATTTCTATTTTACACACCCTGAGAGAAAGAGAACCTTTTCAACCGGGCATTATGTTTCAGTCACAAGACTTGACGAATACATTTATCAAGTATATTTTGCCCAAGTGTAGACAAGTCCTAGGTCTGATCGAAAACGGCACAAGTTCCAGTCCCCCCGGTTCCAGTCCCTCTAGTTCCAGTCCCTCTAGTTCCAGTCCCCCCGGTTCCAGTTCGGCGGCAGTAGTGTTGCCTGCACTTTTTGGCGGTTGCGACAACAACGCCGAACAACTCTGGCGGGACATTGAAGATGATCTCAAGTCTATCGCTTCGGCTGCCATATTCCTATATCCCTATTGTTTTGAAAATTCTGAAATTTTGGACTTTTTACTGAACTACCTCAAGGGTCACGAGATTCCCGGCCAGTGGCACAAAAAAATAATCCTATTGTACGGCAACAGCGACAGTGGTAAAACGTTTTTTCTCAACTTGCTACGAAACGTGTTTAAAACGGGCGACAACTATGTAATCTCTTGTGGTTCTTTGGCCAAATCGTCCGGCGACTTGAATCAAATCATTAATCCGTTTGCGGAAAATTTAATGCTAATCAGCGAGGAGCCGAAAACGTTGGACGTTTCAACGATAAAACAAATGATAAGTGAAGGTCCGATAGGGTCCAGACTCATGTTCAGCGACACTTACGTTTCAAAATTTGCAAATGCCAAACTATGGTTGTCCTCAAACTCGGTACCGTATATTTACAATTGCGATCAGGGAGCCGATACACGCTTTTTAGTTTTACACTTTAAACATAAATTTTTACAGTTGGGTAAATTTGGCCAAGTGTCGCTCGACGGGGTGGCTCCGCCAGAACTTGCCTTGCAACTAACCCGTCAACGCTATATTCGGGGCGTTGACGACTGTGCCATTATTAAAGGATTTTATTTACTACTACGGACCTATCTACGCAACTTGGATGTCGACAAGACCGGCATTATAACGATGTTAATTCCCAAAATGATGGAAATTGAAACTACACGTATACTCTGCCAAATGGATCATTATTTGCAATTTAAAAAGGACATTGAAATTATCGAAGATTCGACGCAAGTTACGACAACCAGGAAATTGAAGGGAATCATAAAGGTTTGGCTGAAAAATAATAATTTTACCGCCAGTAATTTAACCACCACCATAAACACGTTTCTGAATCGATTTCGTGAACAATATTCACATCTATTGACTGGTGAAGGCAACGAAAATTTTCAGTGTCTAATCGAACTGTGCGGAAAAAAAATGTAACTTTATTCTCGTTATATTTAGAAAATAAAAGAGATTCCGTATTTGTAATATTGTGTATTTATTACCTCCCTAATTCAAACTAAGTACATTTAAAATATCTTACAAGGTGATCTGGTTAGTTTTGGATAGGTTTTACAAGCACACGATTCAACATTTTAATTGTAAAAGGCGACCCGATTATTTGTTCATTTTAAAAGTTTTTATAGTCCTTATCACATCTTCGACCATAGTTATCAAATTACGATCGGAATTTTTATAAACTTTACCGATCGTTACAAGTTGTCTAATTATGTGGTTACTTTGATCCTCGATCGTGTTTAATTTTCCTCTAAGAATGCGCAGCGACGTGTTTAATTTACGTATTTCTCCTGTCTTTTCTTCCAAATCGATTTTAAGCGCCGGAATGTCTGCCAGTTGTTTTTTCTGCTCCTCAATGATTCGCATCGATTTATCTTCCTTTTTCGTTAATCGCTTAATGTAGCGATTTAAATCGTCTACGGTATATTGGTAATCGCGTACCGTATTTTTTTGCTGAATTATCAGATTCCGATTTTCGTTTTCCAGTTGCGTAACAAACTTGCGCAAATTTTCTTCGCCTTTCTTTTGTTGCCGTTCCAAATCTTCAATTTCGGCTAAGAGTCGTTTTCGTGTAGTTTATAGTTATCTATCGCTTCCTCGGCCATTTTAAGTTTATTGGCCAATTCACCATTTTCCTGTACTTTGTCGTTTAGTTGTTTTTCGAGGTCATTTTTTTCTCGAACCAACTCGCTAATCCTTGCACGCCCTTGCGTTACTTCTACTTGCAAATTTTCGTATTTCGGTCCGTTGACGTGTAAATTGGTTTACTAGTTTATTAAACTTGTCCGTCAGATCTACTAGTTTCTGAATATCTTTATCTATATCGGTTGATTTTGAAAAAAGTTTGGATTTTATTCGGTCCAACAAACTGATGTCTTTTGTTTTTAGCAATTTCAGTTCCTCCAGAGCTGCGACCAATTGCGATTCGAGAGATGCCTTTAGCGCCACCTCGTTTTCAGTCAGCAAGATGGCATTTTGAAGTTCGATCTTTGTTCGTTTTAGTTCGTTGTCGAGCTCTTGCGCCGTTTCCGCTTTTTTCCCAATTTGATTAAGCAAATTACTATACTTTTCATATTTTTCTAGAGCGATGTTCGTAATCTGTTGCTCCTCTTTGATGCGTGTCCTTAAAACCTCGAGTACGTTTTCATTTGTTTCAATTTCAAGCTGCGTTACCATGGCATTGGTCGACGCTACCGTTTGTTCGATGACACCCTGTCGCAACAGTGACAATACATAGTCAACGTCGATATTCACCGCTACCGGTTTAATGGAATTCATAATAGGTTGAAGGCCCTCGAACACCTTCCAGGTTATAAAATCGGTGTGTATGTGGCCTTCGTAGGTGTTCTGTAAAAGAATTTGTCCCAATTTGACGAGGAATATGTGTAGAAATGGTACGTTATCCAAGTTGTCGGGCAATTGATATGCCACCATTTGCGGTAAAGTATTTAAGTCGTCAAGCTGGAACTGCTCGAGAATAGATTCATCAGCCATCTTAATACAAGATGGGTATTAAACAATTTTATCGTGTCGGTGTTCGCCAAGCTGAGACGTGTCAAGATCCCGTAAACGTGTGCTTGGATTGTGCAAATTTAATTTTCGCTACGAAAACCTTAGATTCCGCAAAGCGTACCCTCCTGTCGATACCTTTACCGGCACAAACTCAGGAAGTGGCGTTTTTCTGCGACAACTTGGCGCCGCTACAAAAACGGGCCGAACAGTTGAAACGGAAAAATTTATGGCCTCTGCTCTCGCCGCAGTTTTCGGAAAATCGCAATTTTATGAAACGAGCGATTGCCGAGCAATTTCCCCATTCTTTTGTCGATTTTCACACAAAGGGCGAGGGTGAAGTCAAAGCAATGAGATATAATTCGTTCAAGGATCCAACATTAACACGAGTCATTATTGCCGATGACAATGACGTATTTATGTTTGGATACAACATGGAAAATTGGCAAAAGTTGAATAATCGCACGGAAAACCGGCAAATCATTTACGAGGAGCCATTTTACGAAATACCAATGCAAGAGCGTGCGCCCCTCGTTCTAATGTTTGCCATATGTTTCGGCAACGATTATCTTTACGGTATGGTTCCGGGCAGCAGAAAAAATTGGCAGCAACTCTATGACGCATATAAATCCAATACCATTGCTGTACCGTTATACGACGAAGAGCCGAATTTCGAATTGCCAGAAACCACTGAAAAAAAACTTTGGAGTTTTAAACCTCCCGATAAACCGCTCTCTATCGATATCGTTATGCGATGCATCAAACTCCTAATTGACACATTTGAATGTTATGTGCTTTCGAATAAAGTGCACATGCCGGAAAAGAGCGAAATCGATTTTCTCCTGTATTTGGACAGAGTGTTTTGGATAGCCGAATACTATCGTTGTAAACCGTTGGGATGGTACGAAGGTGGTTTGTTCGAGAATGGATTGTGCATATCGGAAGAAACTCCCAAAATTTCTCTGGTTCCCAGGCACCTTCCACAACTGGTCAACGTACTGAAGAAATATCCAACGTGGACAGAACTACGACAGGCCATGATCGATGCACGACAAAAGTACCAAATTAAATTGACCAATATTAAATAAACTATGTTCCGTACAAAAGTCGTTTCATTTTTTTTCTCCTGTTCCACACGCGCCCAAACAAGGTTACATTTGCACAGCGGAGCCCTATTTTTACGGGTGGTCGCAAACTGCCCAAACGCAAAACTCTGGGCACCAATTGGGCAACTATTGGGTAAATTTTTCCGGGTTTTTTAGGTTTTAGTGCCCAATTATTTTTGTCGAGTACAAAGTACCCAAAAAAACCTTAGTTCGCCCCTTGGTCAAAAAGTGCCCAGAAATTGCCCAGGAACCTATTATGGGCGTTTGGCGCGCATCGGCCCTGCACGAAAAAAATTCAAAAATGTCATTTGCTTCCTGCACGAAAAAACCGTTTACCCATTGGGTCTAAAAATTATCAACACGTCCACTACTCGAGAAATTACCCGAGCAGAATACCCACAAAAACCCCAGTTCAAAACTTGGGGCGTTCGCTCTACTCGGTTTCGTCGTTAACCAACCATCTACTGGGTTTTTCATAACCGGGAAACAAATTATCGTGTTTCACACACCTTGGTATCGGGTGATTATATGCGTCCATTACTCGAAAAATTAACCGAGTATTTTCCGGACATTTACACGCTAACGGGGAAAAGGCAACCTTTGTTAAATCGATATCGAGAACGCCGCCTTCACACACATGATCCATCAACACGTCCGAATCGGACCAGATTTGTTTGTATAAAGACACGCATTGCCAACCAAGTTGACCGAATATCTCATCGGCACGTAACAATGCCACAATGCCATGCCGAGGGTTACATTTCGGCTTTTCCGCATCGTTCGTATTGGCTTGCTGCTGACATACACCCTGTACACAGGCATAGCCGCCCGGGTATAAACAAATGTCACTGCAATCGGTGGAGACAAAACAAGGAACGCGTTCCCGTTTGCAATTAATATGAGACCTTTGATCGAGGGTAAATTTTAACAAGTTAATTAAATTTTTACCCGGATTAACGGTCATATCGGGCGAAGAAACTCCATTCCAAAATAACCAGTAGAAAAATAAACAGAGACCCAGCCAAAACAAAATCACTAAGAACATGTCGTTTCAATGGCTTATGGATTGGCTACTTCTGTTGGTACTGATCTTTTCGTTACTCTGGAAAATATTCATAGTCTTTGGTGGAATTTTTACACAACCCACGGTAGCGGAAAATAAAAAATTCGATTCGCTAGCATTGCGTAACGTTACCGCATTTCATGACGATAAAGTGGCAAAAAAATTACATTGTTCAAATGGCCTCTATCTAGGTAATATAACCGATCCGTCAACCAATTGTGCCGTAATTTGTGGCAGTGACGAGTTTCATTTTAAATACTTGGCCAAGACGGATTTACTCTACATGGACGCGTCCGCACCTGTACGAACGGGTGGTTGGTGTTTGCCAAATGGCGCAGTTAATTGTAATACATCCACAACATTTACCGTAAAAACGCTAGACGGTTGGTCCTGCATTTCCCGATTTGCCGAATTTGGCGGACCCGGTGGTAATTTAATTCTTGCATGTAATGGTCGTATAACCGATCATTTACTAGGAGAACGATACGTAACAAACATTCCCTCCACGTTGGTTTTTTCCGGTCCGGAGGAAAAACTCGACGATGGTTCTTGGCGTTTTACCTGTACTAATAATATCGATCCTAGTAGCGGCAATATTTACAAATCGACGCCCTGGTCTCATCTCGAACAAATAAAAAATGTTTGCGTAACCGGCCTCCATAGATGCCGTCGACATTAAACTGAATTTTGACACGGGCGAGTGTAACTGTGGCGAATATAATTTGGAATTTGCCTTCGGTAAATGTATTACGTGTTTGGAGGGCCAATTTAAAAATTTTAGCGACTACTCCTACAGATACAATGTACCCTTGGACTGTGACGATTACACGGCCGAATTGGAACCCGGAAAAATTTACACAAACATGCCCTGTGCCTCACCCGCATATAATTGCATAAACATGCCCCTGGATTATTCTTTTGGTAAACCAATCCAGCTTTACTGGCAGAGAATTGCCATGAATAAAGAACCAACATAATGGATTTCCTCCTAACGGTTAATTTAACTCAAAATTGTACTCGTTCTATGGTAAAAAATATGCGCGGTGTTTTTACCATAGAACTAAAAAATCAAATTTTTAAAGTTGGGGACTAGAAACGTTACTCGTAATAAGTATTTGCGTGCGTGTTATCTTAAAAGTCAAATTTTCCCCAAATATATTTTTACAAGCTACAAACGAACCTTGAAAATTTTAGAGTTTAATCAAAATTTTTAGAACTCAATTGTAACTTGTAAAAAATATCATTGGGGGTGAATATCAAAATGTATATCGATAGCTTTTCATAGTTTTCTAACCAGATGTAACACTTTAAATTCAATTTTATATGCTAAACGGGCGGTGCCAAATCTTTCGTCTAGCAACAGTAAATAAATGGTGGTTTTTTGAAAAAATTAACGACAAAATTACTAAATTAACAGATTTACTTCAACATTTCTCAACATTTACAATTTTACACCGTAGTCATTTCCTCTTCGTCTCCAATCGTTAGAGTAGAAATTTTCATGGACGGATGAATCAAACCATCCAGTAAAGCACGACATCGTCAACTGGGATATTTTTACCAAAAGTTTCCACCATACGGCGTCGGTAAATATTGAGATCGCCTCGCAAGCTGCTATAACTGCAAGTCATACCCCGTTTGAATATTTCGATAACCTTTTCATTCCAGCCAAACAATTCGGGTGGCGTTTGAGTCTCCTTGACAAAATTACAGTAGGCATTCATATGTTCGCTGGCCAAAGACAACAGTCCGAGCATACAATTGTCACGTAAATAATCAAACGATTTACTGATGGGTAACCCTTTGATAAATGTAATCAACTCTTGCAGGATAAACCAAGTAATGGCCATCTGCTTGGCATCTGTATAGGTTAGTTGGTGAATCGTAGTCTTGGACAGGGCCTTTTGAATTCGAACAATGTAGACTCTACATTCCTTGGACTGCAAACTCAAGTTCCAAAACACCAACCGGGAAGGTGCAATTTCCTTGGCACAAGTCCACACCAACGATTGCAAAGACCATAAAAATTGCATATTAACGCCGGGGCCAAACGGTGACGGTAGTTGACGAAATCGCTTCTTTTTTTCGTCTGGAGTCCCCGGAATTAAAAAATCTCGCAGGAGCCACTTGGCTTTTTCGATTGTTGTACAACGACCCATTGTTTTGAGATAGATTGAGATTATACTAAGTACTTGCGGGCCGAGGGTTCCGTTTTATAGTTGGATTTAATCACCACTTGACTGATTAGAAAAACAGTATATTTATTTTATACAGGCAACTTTGCCGTAGTAGACACGTTCTAGCGACATTAACTCACTAGTTTTTTTGTGTTTTGCCTTGTGCTAAAACCGATTACCCTTCAAACCGATTCAATTCAATCAACAAAAAAATTAGTACCAAACTTTTCGTTATTCCAAGTCTAATTTTTTAGGGTTTTCCAGTCTTTTTTGTTGCCGTGAATTCTGCTCAACACGTTAAAGAGTTATCGATACTATTTTGCATTACTTCTAAATATTATTTCGGTCTTAAGTTCGTAAAAATCAGACTTTACGGATTTTCCACCAAATGTGTTTTTTACAAGCTACGAATAAAAAAAGCCTGTACGTTTTATAGTCTAACCTTGTTACTTGTAAAAAATCATTTGGGTGAAAACCCTTATGAAAATCTTTAGGTACAACAAAAAAGGAAAGGGTCCTCTTTCAAGTCCCAAAATTCTAATTTTTACGGATTTTCCACCAAATGTGTTTTTTACAAGCTACGAATGAAAAAAGCCTGAACGTTTTATAGTGTAACCTTGTTACTTGTAAAATTCATTTGGGTGAAAACCCTTTGAAAATCTTTAGGTACAGCAAAAAAGGAAAGGTCCTCTTCTTGTTTTAAAATCTGTTAGTAAAGCTATAGTAAAAAGAACCCTGACATTTTTAGAGTTGAACTAGAGATTACTTGTAAAACCATTTGGTAAAAATCCATAAAAAGTCAACTTTACGGATTTTCCACCAAATGTGTTTTTACAAGCTACGAATAAAAAAGCCTGTACGTTTTATAGTCTAACCTTGTTACTTGTAAAAATCATTTGGGTGAAAACCCTTATGAAAATCTTTAGGTACAACAAAAAAGGAAAGGGTCCTCTTTCAAGTCCGAAAATTCTAATTTTTACGGATTTTCCACCAAATGTGTTTTTTACAAGCTACGAATGAAAAAAGCCTGAACGTTTTATAGTGTAACCTTGTTACTTGTAAAATTCATTTCGGTGAAAACCCTTATGAAAATCTTTAGGTACAGCAAAAAGGAAAAAGTCCTCTTTCTTTGTTTAAAATCTGGTAGACAAGCTATAGTAAAAAGAACCCTGACATTTTTTAGAGTTGACTACAGTATTACTTGTAAAAACACATTTGGTGAAAATCCATGAAAAGTCTAATTTTTACGGTTTCCACCAATGTATTTTTACAGCTACGAATGAAAAAGCCTGAACATTTTAAGTCTAACCTTGTTACTTGTAAAAATCATTTCGGTGAAAACCCTATGAAAATCTTTAGGTACAGCAAAAAGGAAAAAGCCTCTTTCTTTGTTTAAAATCTGGTAGAAAGCTATAGTAAAAGAACCTGACATTTTTAGAGTCTAACCTTTACTTGTAAAAACTCATTTGGTGAAAATCCATGAAAAGTCTAATTTTTACGGATTTTCCACCAAATGTATTTTTACAAGCTACGAATGAAAAAAGCCTGAACGTTTTAGAGTCTAACCTTGTTACTTGTAAAAATTCATTTGGGTGAAAACTCCTATGAAAATTAGAAAATGTGTCTTGATATTTTTCTTACAGTAGTATAACCAGAAGTAACACTTTTCGGAAAACTCGGTTAGATTAAAAAGCTCTTTAAAAATTTCAGAGTTTTTTAAGCCAACCTAGTTTTCTGAAAAGTGTTACTTCTGGTTATACTACTGTAAGAAAAATATCGATATTTTTTAATAGATCCTAACCAAGACTAAATAGTCATATGTACGAAAAAACGCACGATTAAAGTATGCGTTTTTTCGTACAAGTCCCTAACTAAAATGTACCTGAAAATGGAAAATTTAACACAAATAAGGTACTACAATTTTAAAGCGACAGTTATTTATTTATCAAAAACTAGGTAAAAATATACAAGTAAAAATTAGGTAAAATACAATTATTATGTAAGTTTTTCTATGGCGTCCACGGCTGCTTCGGAAAACTGAAACCCCTTGTCCAATAACTCGATGAAGGGTTGTGGGAATTTTGCTACTGAGGCTACCAAACGGAGAATTCCAGCCGTGTCTTCAATCGGTAGGTACTGATTAAGCATAAAATACGTAAGGGCGACAGCTGGCAGCTTAATTTTTTCTCGCTTGTCGAAAAGGCCATCGACGAATAGCGGTAGTAACATTACACAGGTCGCATCTTCGGTTTGAATATCCCGAATTAACTGCACAAGTAGATTCCCCAATAATTTGTGATTTTTTAACTCTTCCGAGGAAACTGACGGATGATCATATCCATCAAAATCTTGTCGAAATTTTTCGTTTTTTTCCCCTGATGGAAGCTCCACATCAGTTCGAAGAGATTTTGAGTAATTGTTCGGGCTGGAGGCTATGGGACCTCTTTGGCTGTAACCGGAACAGATTCTTCTTCACCCTCACTTTAAATTTACTAAACTCTCTATTTAAAGTGAGATCGGGAACTTTGCCTATGGTATAATAGATTTCGGGCGTCTTGTCCGAATATTCTTCTGAAAGAACAAAAGTTCTCTCGATGCGGGTACCAATGCCAGTAATTGAACGAAAAAGGAGCATCTTCATCCTCTTCTCCTGGCCGCTCCATTGGGACGGGTGGTGTTTCTATCGTGGAAATTTGTCCGGTGGTCGGTGCTGGAGGTGGTGATTGTGACACAAGTCGTTGGGCCGTTTTTCTTTGCGATTTTGAGGCTTTCGTGGATTCCGCTGCTACTGTGGCGGTTGCTGCTGTTGTTGTTGTTTCGCTTGAAGGAACCTCCGAATTAATTTTGGAACGTGAATGGCGAATTTTTAATTTCTTTTGGGGTACTTCCACCGCCGGCACTGAACTTCGTTTTTTGGGGTTGAGAAACTCCTGTAATTCTTCCATGTGTGATTTTTCTCCCTGGATTGTGTCATCTTGACTTATGTATATTGTCGGATCGGGTGTTTTGGGGGCGCCGCTCTTTAGGGTTAGGATGTCGCTTTCAAGAAATCTTGTATATTCATCAAGGTTTTCTATATCCATTTTTTGAAAAAAACACTAACTTTGAAATACTTTTGATTTTGTAAGAATACTAACTTTCAACGACTACTACTACTACTAGTACAGACCAAGTTGCAAGAACAAATAAATGCACGGCGTTTAATTCCCCTACTTATATTTGAAAACCAAACCTGCTGCGCTAGCGATAAACCCGAGCGCAACTTGATACCGTTATCGCATAAATTGTTTGCTTCAAACATACAAGTGTATAAATTACCCATGTAGAATATCGGCAAAGTATTTACATAAACGCGTAATTGGAACAGAAAAAAATGTCAGTTTTTTATAGCATTGAAGGTATTATTGCGAGTGGAAAGTCGACCATTCTTGAGAATTTAAAAAAGAACTGGAACATTCAATATGAACCTGTCGAAACTTGGCAATCGTACAAGGGCATTAATTGGCTCGATTTGATGTATCGCGAACCTGCGACCCACACAATAAATTTTCAAATTCTCGCCCTATCCACCTTTATGGAACGGTTTGTGCTTGACAAAACTAAAAGGCCCACAATAATGGAACGCTCCCCTTTAAGCGTAGGAATATTCACCGAACAGGCCTGGAATAGTGGTTTTCTATCATCCACACAATACATTGCAATGTCCACTTTGACACAAACATTGGAAACACTAACGCCACTTAAAGGGTTCATTTACCTACGAACTACGCCCAAAGTAGCCTATCAAAGATTAAGAAAACGTGCACGTCCAGAAGAAAGAGACGTAACAGTATCCTCTTTGGAACAACTTTCCAAATTACACGATACCTCTTTCCTGAACCGGCCGGATGTATTTATTTTCGATGGTGATTTGGACCTAGATCAACGCCATGAAGAATTTGCGCGACTTGATCGGTGGTTTGGATCACAGTCAAAATAGAATTTCTCAAAATGGACAAATAAAAATGTAAATGTAACACCCACTAAACTCAATTTTTTCTTACTTTAACCCCATTAGGAATTTTACTAGTGTAAATCAGTCAATAAAGCTACAGGTTGGTCAATTTTTTCTTACTTTAACCCCATTAGGAATTTTACTAGTGTAAATCAGTCAAAATAAAAGCTACACGGTGTTTGGCTCAATTTTTTCTCACTTTAACCCCATTAGGAATTTTACTAGTGTAAATCAGTCAAAATAAAAGCTACACGGTGTTTGGCTCAATTTTTTCTCCTTTAACCCCATTAGGAATTTTACTAGTGTAAATCAGTCAAAATAAAAGCTACTAGGCGTTTGGCTCAATTTTTTTCTCACTTTAACCCCATTAGGAATTTTACTAGTGTAAATCAGTCAAAATAAAAGCTACTAGGCGTTTGTCAATTTTTTTCTCACTTTAACCCCATTAGGAATTTTACTAGTGTAAATCAGTCAAAATGTGCAATTTTTTTCTCGCTTTAACCCCTTTAGAAATTTTACTAGTGTAAATCGGTCAAAATAAAAGTTACGGGGCGTTTCGTTCAATTTTTTTCTCACTTTAACCCCTTAGAAATTTTACTAGTGTAAATCAGTCAAAATAATAGTTACAAGGGGTTTCGTTCATTTCTTTTCTCACTTTAACCCCGTTAGGAATTTTACTAGTGTAAATCGGTCAAAATAAAAGCTACGAGGTGTTTCGTTCAATTTTTTTCTCACTTTAACCCCGTTAGAAATTTCACTAGTTTACCAAAAATATAGTTGCGACCCAATACTAGAATAAGGTCCATATGTTTGTGGTCTATGTTTCATCAATTATCTTTTTCGTTCTCTTTTACAGTTTACATTATGTGGCTACTTTTACACCCGTTAAATTTGAAGCTGTAAAATCGGTCGAATTCGAATCCGAATCCGATGAGAAAAAAAATCGAAAAGACAAAATGATAGTTTATGGGAAATTGGGTCATTATACAGATCGAGAGGAGAATGATTGGCTTTTAAAAATGAGATATATTTGGATTAAAAGATACCCAATTATGAACGATTTTCAGTGTGAACGTTTCCTTAGCTTCCTGAGCGACGAGGATCCCTGGCATCCGGAGTGGGCCGGTTGGAGAACGAACGAAATGGTTTTTACAAAAATGTGTGCAGCACTAGCCACCTTGTGCAAGTCCTTTGTCGAAGATTCCAGTGCGTTTTTTCAAAATGAAAAATTGGGAAATTTGTTAAAAACTGTCGTAACGGCGATACATCAGTTTAAAAGAGGTAACTACAGAACGGGTAATTGGTACTCAACTTGTTATACATATCCATCGCTGTTATTGTCAATGTATACTGATCTACAAGTGGTCTCGTCCATTTACGATTCGACATGGTTGTTGGAAATTTTACCCGACATAGAAAAATTTATCGTTTCGCCCACGCAAACTTCGACATTTTCTCGAAGCGCCTACGACACGGTTATCTTGGGATGTATGCTCGTTTACGCCAAAAAAGTTTTGGATCATAACATTCCATGGACAAATCGGGACTATATTTATTTCTTGAAACAACTAAATATTGAATTTGTTACTAGCGGCGAGGGACTCTATCCAGATTATTCCTGTCTCTTTCACGATACCGTTCGCACATATGGCTACATCTACAATAGTGTATATGCGAGTGAAATTATGGCCTCGATTAAACCGAATAATTATGGAAAAGTGTGCGAGATGTTGGCAAATTTCTTGTGCCATTCGAGCATCGATAACAATAACTCGGCTTTGTGGTCCAGAGGCATTACGGTCGGCCGGCAAATGAACGGTGGATCTTTGGGAGTTGATATTATGCATTTTGCGCGCATTATTAACGTAAAGAAATCCAAATACTTTGCCCAAATAATTGGTCCCGTTAACTATTTGAGTTTTTACGAGTCGGACGTAGTTCCTGGTAACAACGAATCGGCACATTACTGGCTCTTTTATTCCGAACCAATGACCCCGTTTGTAAAACGGCGTTATTCGGCCGAATCGTGCCGGTACCTCCGCGGTGTACTACATAACGGTAAACAATTTCGATTGGCCCACCAAACGAGCAACAATACGCACAAATGGACGTCGACCGATCGTTCTGCTTCTACGTGTGCAACCCTCGGTTCCTGTACGGCCATAATGAAACGCTATGCCATCAGGGAGCTAAACGATTATTTCAACAAGGACAAATGGTCAGTCGAAGATAAATATACAGAGATGCAAAAACAATTATTACCAATAGCCGATAAGGTACTTTGGTCGGCAGATGTAAACTTAACGGATACCTGGAAACAAATTCACGAAAGGGCTAAAACGACGGATAAACTCCAATTTGAAATGTATCACACTAAGGACGATGATAAACAGAGTACCCTGTACAAATCTCAATTTTTACAGGCCGAACATTGTGGTAAAGTTAACACTAGTATTCTGGATGTTTGTCTAGACCAGGGTATATATTCGGTGTATGTGTCTAGCGAACCCTATCAAAAAATCCAGGACAGTTTGTGGATAACGGTGGAGACGGGCATTCTTGTACATCAAACAAATGTAAAAATTAACGATAGGGATGCAGTCCGATTTGAATTCGAAAATAAAGTTTTGTACATTTTACACGGTCAATATACCACCATGAATGTTACCAATAAATTAATTTATGGAGACGGGACCGGAAAAGAAAATACCGAAACGACCGTTCAGACAAAACCCTATGCGATGAACGTCAAACGTGGAAACGGTAAAGACGACGTTATTCTAGCAGTTTGTCTGTGGGTCTCGTTAGTTGACAAATCATACGATTTATCAAAGGATAATATTGATATATCGTTTCAATTTCTCACCGACTACATGCAAGAGTTAATGACCCTGTCTATAGGTAATTACACCATTGTTAGTCAGTCGGTACTCGTTATTTTGGAAAAAATCAATCCGGATCATTATGAGGCCGTTATGGTAGACAGTCTTGATCATTACAATGAAAATCACTACGTTAACTTTCTAGGGGAAACGTTACTGTTGGAAAAGTTTTTCAATGATAAATTTTACTTGGATTTTAGAAATACACCCGTACCGTTTAAATGGACCTTTGGCGAGTATTACGACGATGATACCGTACGAAGCCGCTTAATTTGGAGACCCGATCCTAGACAAGTGCCCATAAAATTTAAACTTTATCGCGGTGAAAGAGCTTGGACCGGTAGAGGAAGTATAAATGAAAAATTAACCGATGGATGCTTTTTACTAAATTCCGATGGAAGCGCTGGCAAACTTTTTCTTTATCCCGGGTTTTCTCAGGGAATCGAAAAAGTCACCGAATTTTCAAATTGGGCCGATTTCACAAGTACTATTCAGAAGGGTTACGACACGTCCAAATTCTCAACATACGATCCCAAGATTTGAGCTGAAAAAATTCATCTAGGTTAAAGAAAAAGCTCCTTGGTTTAATTAACAACTTTGTGGTGTTATTTTTTTATCGACCATTGTAATGAAAAATGCATCCTAGTAATTGCTATATGACTTTGTGATTTTTTGTTCGTAACGACGTACAAGGTAGTTGCAGCAATAAATAAATGCATAAAATTGAAGGTTTTTCCATTGAACCGATAAACAATCGCGAAAGTTTAGTTTAAAATTGAGACAATTAAATAGAACCCCGTTATTAACATATCCTTGCGGTTTATTTATTATCGTATATTGTCATGACAAATGTTTCCTCGTAATTACCATATGACTTTGTGATTTTTTTTGTAACGACGTACAAGGTAGTTGCAGCAATGAATAAATGCATAAAATTGAAGGTTTTCCATTGAACTGATAAACAATCGCGAAAGTTTAATATTGAGACAATTAAATGTATTCCCGTTATTAACATGTACCTTTGTGGAAAATCGTATAAATAAGCCGAACAATTTGATGTAGACTCAGTTCTGTTTAAATCGTCGTCGAGTAACATATCTTCTCTACTATCAAGTAACAAGAAAGTAAACGGCAAAATGTCCGATCATCTTCAGCAAATGTATACCGAATACGGAACAAAAATAAATAGAATAATGTGTCTCACGCAACAACAAGAACAAAATGCCCCAGCAGCAA
>JAHBCN010012315.1:0-26877 GCA_019359885.1 Listronotus oregonensis
AAAATACGACACAATCGGAAGAAAAAGTTATGGTTTATTCGATGAAACCACTGATATCAAGGAAAATATTTCTAATATTATAGTTCCTTTAATTGTCCGAACCTAAAACTCATTTTAAATAACGTAAATTTTTTCCAAAATTAGTGGGAAATAACGAAATCCACTGAAAGTATTACTGCTTACTTCAGTCACTATCTGCATTATGCTGAATGCGGACGCATTAAAAGCTTTTCCCAAACTGCTTATTTGACATGTTTGCTCATGCCCTACATAGAATATGCGAAATGGTATGTAACTTTTATCCCTTTTAATTTTTGTTAGAAAGGTAAAAAGTTTTTCTTAATCAGTTGGGTTTTCGAAACTTGGATATGTTTCTGGTGCATTTTGCCACAACCTGCTATTACAAGGTGAGGAATATTTCACCGGGTACATAATAATATAAATTATAATGTCGTAAAAAATGTTATCGCAGTTTACGAGATGATGCTATAAGTGTGACAAAAAGAAAAGTTATAAATCACCAAATGTTAAATCCGATTTAAAAATTATTTTTGAAAATTTTGGATATCTTCCGGATGTGATTGAACGTTATAAAAAAAAATCCCCCTATGCCTTCATTTCATGTATTTTAAATTACTATAGACAACTTAAATCTTTCCTAATGTTGGGGACAAATTAAAATTATATTACAAAAATCTTGGACGAAATCCAGTTTTTTAAAAATTAAACTTATTTTTGAGGCCACAAAATAAAAGAACACTTGTAAAATCACGTTTTATATTAAACTGTGATTAAAGGAACTTTTTTTTAAATATTTTAAATTATAAAACAACTAATTTTATCCAAAACCAACTTTGAAAAGACGTTATTCTAATAAAAAATTGTAAAACATTTTTTTTTTCCATTTTTTTTACATTTTTTATAAATAATATCTCCTTAATCCTGAAATAAATTTACGAAAATAAAAAACGGGGGAACAACTCGTTCCAAATCCGGGCCCTAAAAATTTACTATCTCAAATAAAATATCTTTATTTTTAAAAAATAATTCTTTTAAAAAGATGTAAAAAATAAAACTTAAAATGGACTTAAATCAATAAAATAAAATTTTAAAATTAACTGCAAAAAAACAATTAAAAAGATGTTTCCCTTGGGGATCCCAATCATTTTTAATTTACAATAATTAAAAAATAAAATTTAATCATCTCACCCCATAAATATTTTTAAACTCCGTAAAATTTAAAACAATATTACCATAACAATCAATTGTCAGATGTTAAAATATTAAAATACAAAAACAAAACAAAACAAAAAAAAAATAGATTAATTCACTAAAAATTTAATATTAGTCAAAAGTTTATTATAAAACTCCTCTACGGATTAATATGTTAGTCTGCAAGAAACTATTTTACTAATCGCCTAAAATTTTATCACTTTTAATATTTTTATAATTCCCGGTAATTATACCCAACCAGCAAAATTTGGCGAAGCCGGATATTCGTATGTCTAAATTCTGCTTTGTATTTGGTGGGATCAGAAGGGTGTGATTATTTATGAGTTTTGAAATCGAATCAGAGGGTAATGAATCCAAATCTCATTGCCAAAGGGGGGCAGAAAAAATTCCAGGGTCGGAAGGTCTCGGTTATCTTTGGAATGGCCAAGCATTCATATCGGCTTGGACCGGGAAAAATCTTCGGTACGGGACCCGGTCTAAGACATCGAAGGCTTTATATATTGAACCCAATTACCTCAAATGTTTCTTGTTTTTTGGCTTTGGCCGGCGTCATTGTCTAATTTTGACTTTCCCAACACGAGGGTTGCATCTTCGTTCTTCCTGGTTGACATTTGGAACTACTGGGCTTTGCGCGGTCTGCTCGTATTTTCTTCGGGAGGCATGGCGGGGCTTGGTTTTTCGGTTAATCCTCCGATCGGTTTTGTTTAAAGGGTGCAATCTGCACTCTTAATTTGGGATCATGTTTTGTTGATCTTAACCCTTTTCTTTCTTTAAAATTGTTGCTAACTTTTATCTTGGTTTCTGTAAGTCTGAGTGGTATGCCGTGTGGTCGCAGTACGGGTTCCTAAACATACATGGTCCTTGTAGGTATTTCTGCCACGGCGGTTTGTCTTCTGTCCCAAACGACATTGGCTTTATGCTCTTTAATCCTGTTGTTGATCGGCGTTTTGTAGTTCCTATGTTCACCTTCCCATGTGCAGGAACGATAAACCTGAAGACAAAAGTGGATCTCTTTGTCTTTGGCCGATCGAAGTTATTCTTTGTTTTTCCTTTGGTTTGAATATTTTTTTACATTTTTCTTTCGTACAATCGACCATTCTGTCCTAAGGAATAAAAGGGCAAAATGCTTTTCCACTCGGAGTTGTTCGTTCTCTCGGGTCTGGTATTTGTTGGTTCCATTGATCTTTTGATTTCTCCCTGAATAACCTTGGGCCCAAACTTATGAATATGTGTAAGTTCTGCGTTTGCGCCTCGGGTTCCAAATTCTTCTTGCCCTTTCTGTAAGGGTTTTTATGACTCCATATTTCTGACAAGGGTGGTGGTTGGGAATCCCTATGTAGATAGCGATCTGTATGTGTGGGTTTTCTGTATCCGTGTGGCCTAATGATCTGCTTTATGCGTTAATTATCAAGAACCTATTTTTGTTGTCCTCGTAAACTATTTTTAGTGCTGTTAATTGTGTCAGAAATTTTTGCAGTTTATCTTGTCCATGGCTCCATATTGCAAAAGCGTCATCACATATCTATACCAAACTTTTTGGGTTTAAGGGGCACTGTCTAAACCGTTGTTGAACTTTTCCATAAAAAATTTCTACTAGCGTTAGAGGGGTTCCCATTGCTACTTCCTTTAGTCTGTTCTAACTTGTTTTTCCATGTAAAAAGGGGTTGTCAACAATTTTTGAACAAATTGAAGATATCTTCTGGAAAGTTGTAATATATGCTCCATTGCTCTTTAGGGGCACTCTTGTAAAGAGGTACCACATCGAAATTTACTAATATATCATTGTCTTCAAGAACTAAGTCTTTAATTTTCGAAATAAAAAGGGTTTTAATCCGATAAAGTCAGTCAGTCCGATGTGTGGTTTCAGAAGTGATGATAGGTGTTTGCTAGATCTATGTGGGTGAACCATAGCGCTTACAATGGGACGTAGGAAATGTTGGCTTTGTGTTTTTGGCAATCACGTTTATTTTATTTTAATTATTCAGCTTATTGAGAAAAAGGCACAAAATTCTTGGATTCATGGGAACGATGCCACATGCACAAAATTGGCCTAGAGGAAGACGCTGAGTGCCGCCTGTGCATGGAGGAGGATGAAACATCATCTTCGTGTCCGGCAGCGGCACAACTTAGATTCACAATCCTCGGCAATGACACATTATTGCAGAGGAGGTGAAAAACTTTCTTTTAATATGATCATCAGATCGCCAGAAGTCTGGACCTATTGAGAAAAATATAAAAAGGTGTGAGCCACAATAGACCGATCGGTCGCGGTGGAGGGTGTAAAGCACACTCACTTTCAAACCTAACCTAACCTAATCTGTTGAAACCAAATGAAACCAGAACTGGGTAACGATAGCGACAACAACTAATGCACTTAAACCGTGTATTAAAGAACAAGGGTCAAACATCGATAATCATATTTCTGCACGCCAATGCTCCTCCCCACGTTGCCAAATCGGTAAAAACATTCTTAGAGACACTTAAATGGAAAATCCTACCCCACCCGCCGTATTCTCCAGATGTTGCCCCTTCTGATTACCACACGATTAATGGCTTATGGCCTGTCTGAGCGGTAGTTTACTTCCTATAAAAATTCTAAAAAATTGGTTGATTCTTGCATTACCTCAAAAGACGAGGCATTCTTCCGACGCGGCATTCATTCCCTACCCAATAACTGAGCAAAAGTAGTAAATTTTTGCTATGGGCAATATTTTAAATACGGTATTGTTTGTTTTTTATTTAAAATAAATATTTTCTTTTTTAATAAAAAACGCAACAAATGTATTCCAACATAACTAATGTTTTAATTATTTCGGGTTTGATATCCGTCTCAGTAAACTAAATCAGTTAATTCTTATCATTTACGTCAGTTAATGCTATATTTATATTTGACTATAAATACCATGAATTCCCTGAACTGGCAAAATGTTTTTAATACATACGACTAAACATCGCGGAAACTTTAAAGCACCCTCCGGACTTTTTACATTCAATTGCGGCTCACCGGTCGGCATTGATCATTAAACGCGGGTTCATATTTAGGCGTCGCGGGCCCATAAATCGGCGTTGCCGTTATCCGATGTCACCGACGCCGACCGACGCCACGTCTCTATCTGGCAGTAAATCACTACATCGCGGCACGGATAGCGGACGCTCTTAGCCAAACAATAAACAATACGATAAGTCCCACAACGGATGCAATTTTTCATCACACATGATGTTGGTATAGCTAGCTTTAGAGATCGCCGAAAAGCAGAAATAAAAGTAGTTATTGCCACTTACAGGTTTAGATAAGTATTTCTGATATAACAGAGCAATTGTATTTTAATATGTTTTGGTTAAAATCCTATATCCTATCCATCCTATATATTTACCAATACTGGTAACAGAATTAGCGTTATCAAAAACATTTTTTTGTATCATGTACAGAAGCAGAAATATTTAGTGTTTAAATAGAGTTGGGACACCCTGTATTTTAAACAGCGGTGACAAAAAAATTGGTGTCCCATGATTTTTTATTTTTTATATTTTTGGTTATGTGTCCGTCACTGTCAATCAAGAACATTAGTGTGTCAACTTGTTATCGAAAGTAATTTTAAAAAGTTTTAAATAATGCCGAGAAAAAGATATAATAAGTACAATGAACTATTGTAGCTAATTGTTTCAAATGTCAAAATTTTTTCAAGTGGAAAAGGAACAAGCTCGCAACATAATCGCACTTTAAATTGACAATGTGAGTGACAAATTGAGCCAAACAACCATCGTAAATACAGGGTTTTTTTAATTGAATGTCAATATTTAAGGGTGCGATTTTTAGGTCCATTTTAGGAAAAAAACTTTTTATGAATGTATGTCCTAAACGTCTTAACTTTTAATAAGTATCCGTAATACCACTTTAGATGTTTTAATAAAATTTTGCATACATGTACTATGCAATTTTTATTTTTAACAGTGGCGTTCGTACGAAATTTGATTTGCCTATTTTGGCAGACATTGATGGTACGACACTGATTTCTCCAATTTTTTCAATTCAATGCACGATTTTCGCTTAAAAAAATAAAAACCGTTTTTCTGCTTAATCATATTAATATCGGTAGGCAATATTACCATGCAGGGAAATATCGAGATTTAATTTTTTGGTAAACCGTTCGTGGGACTAAAAAAAATATGAGCAGATTTGATCTCTTGATTTTTTTTTAGTCCGACATTTTACCTGAAAAACTTAAATCTATGTATTTCTCGCTTGGTGATATTGTTTACCTATATGATTCTAATTACGCAGAAAAACGGTTTTTATTTTTTAGGCAAAAACCGTGCATCGGATTGGAAAAATTGAGTTTTTTAAAAATGATTGTATTTAAAAATCGGCGTATCATCAATATCTGCCAAAGTAGGCAGTTCAAATTAACTAAGTAACTAAAAAATGCTTCTTGATACATAGTACATGTATGCCATATTTTATTAAAATATCTAAAGTGATATTACAGATATTAATAATAAATTATTTATTTTTAAAAAATTTACTATCCTGTACCTCCATTTGGACCAAAACCTGCCCTTGGAGTAACCAAAACCACAGCACGAGGGCAAACCAGGGAATGGATCCGAAACAACATAAAATACTGGGAAACCTTAGTAGAATTGACATGGAAAAAGCTTCATAAGGTGCCCATCCAAAAAAACGAAGAAATAATTACTCAGACAAAGTAGGAAAAGACTTCGCATAACGGTAGGGTTGCTAACAGGGCACGATAACCTAAGAGGCCAGCTACATAAGATAGGCTTATACATTGGGGACCTAAGTTGCAGTCAAGGAGGAAGAAACAGTCTACTATATCCTGTGCGAATGTGAAGCATTGAATCGCAAAAGACAAGCATTATTTGGGCAACCGATAATGAGCCCACAGGAATATATCCACCAACCAGTCTCGGTTATACAGACTTGCGGAGGGAACGAGACTAATGGGAGGATTGGTATAATGATAATGGGAGATTAGGCACAAAAAGCCCAGAGGCTGCGCTGCCTCCGGTAGTGAATCAAGGACGGCTCCCAGGGAAGAAGAAGAAAAGAAGAAGAAGAAAAAGGGAGACCTGTATCTTCAAAGTTAAGGTGTTTAGGACATACATTCATATAAAGTTTTCTTTTTAAAATGGACTAAAAAATCGCCCCCTTAAAAATTAACATTCAATTTAAAAACACCCTGTTCAAAGAAGAATAGGATAAAATCAGACCACGTATATATCTTCGATGTATCTTACAAGCAAAAGACCGCAAAAACCAACAATAAACATATTTGAAAAATAGGTATATCAAGTGGAAAAAATCAATCAATAAAAAATATTTTACGGACTTTCCAGATATTGTTCAAAAAATAATCAGTTTTTAAAAGAAGTATATTATAGAAATTTTAGTCCGGAAGGTTTTAATCAAGTTTTCATTGACGAGATATGGATCTTTTTCAAGGGGTCGTAGTACCTGTCAAGATGACACCAAGTATACGAATTCAAGAAAAAAACAATGAAAGTAAAAACAAATTGTTTGCAATTTCGTTTCTTTTCTTTTAGTTAAAAAAAAGCCAATATATTTAAAATTATCAGCTGCGTTTGTATATTCTTAATAATTAATTATACTAATTGTAAATGGTTTTTAAGTTTGTTTATTAATAAATACTACCAATTTTTTTTATTTTTTAAAAAATAAAAATGTTCGAAAAAAACGTAAAAATTAAAAATTACTACTAAATCATCATTAGTTAATTTTGGAACGTATAAAAAACATAACAGACTATTAATTTCTAAACGCGAAAGTAAATTTTCCAACCTAATATTAATTCAACGACAAATTTTGTAGTAACTTTCCATTTTAACTTGTTTAACAGCACCTTTTAAATGGTGCAAAAGGCTTTACGTGAAAAAATATCTTATTCCTAAGAAATAAAAAAAAATGCAAACGGAAAAATCCAAAGATAAATCTGTAAGGAGCGTTAAAAAAGTGTGGGGCCAAAAAAAAGGTTTATTGTATTTAAAGCCGGGTCTTCTACAAGATTCGTTTCAGGTTTATTTTTTCTTAATTTATAAGTATGGACTATCATGACCATATAAGGTGTGAAATGTTTAAAAATGGTTAAAGGAACGGTTAATTCCCAGTTTTCAAAAGCCTTCTTTAATTATATTAAACAATGATTTGTAACATTCACAAGGATTTCGAGTTAAAAAAAAGATGCGGTCAAGAAACGCGATTTATTGTTGTACATGCCGGGTCTTTAACGGGATTCGTTCCAAGTGCAAGTTTAATTTTTTCCTCTAAATCTAAAAGTATGAACTATCATGACAATATAAATTATAAAAGATTTAAAGAATCGTTAAAGGAATAGGTAATATCCAATTTGCAAGTGACTTTTTTATTAATATTAGACAAAATTTTGTATCATTCAAAAATGTTAAATGAATAACCAAATGCCAGTTGAAAAAAAGTAAAATTTATAATTGATTAATAAAAGAAAATTGGAGTTCCCTGCCATATCTGTTCGAAGCCAAATTTCTTTCTTAATCACTGAAAAAGTTAAATATTTAAACAGTTAATAAAATAATGCGTGAATACGGCCAAAGAAGTTTTTCGATTGGCGCGTAAAACTTATGTGTGGATCAAAATCTTAATATAATAGGCATTGAGACCTATATTTCCAAACTAAAAAGAATCCATAATTCAAATTAAAACCGTGGTTTGTCCCGTGACAAAGCCAGCCTTTTAAAAATTCAAGCCCACAAAAAGTTTCTTCAAAACCCCAGTCCCGAAAATCGACATTGTAGCATCGAAGCGAGAAATCAGTATAATCAGACCATCTCAGAAGCAAAAGACCGATTTAACATTCGGATAAAAGATGAAGTTATCTCTTGGTCAAATGGCAGTAAAGCTTTCTGGTCCTTTGCCAAAAATTTTAGAACTTTTGCACAAATTCTTTTTCACCCCTAGTCTCTAAAGATGGAATTTTCTCTACCTCCCAAAAGGAAAAGCCGAACTATTTGCCAAACAGTTTGCTGTTAATTCTACGCTTTATCCTCCTATTAAGCTTCCTCTTCCAACAGTTGTCCTGTTTCTCATAAAATGTCCGATATAATTTTTAAAGTCAAACAGATCAAGTGTATTCTATCTTCTCTTAATACTAAAAAATTGTCTGGGCTGCATGGCATAACAGCAATCGTCTCAATAAAATGTGCTTCCCAGCTTGCACCCATCCTAACTCGCCTCTTTCGACTCTCTTACGAGACGGGCATTTTCCCGGAGAGTTGGAAAGCTGCACGTGTGCAACCTGTCCCCAAAAAGGATCCAAAACTCTCCCTTCTAACTTTAGACCTATATCTCTTCTTTCAGTTGTTTGTAAAGTAATGGAAAAATTTATTAATTAGTGTAGATGGTCATTCCTCCAGCTTCTACCAAATTAATGCTGGGGTGTCCCAGGGCTCAGTGCTGGCACCCACGCTGTTTCTTCTACACATTAACGATCTTTTTTCTTCCACAATCAATCCCATTCATAGTTTTGCTGACAATAGTATCCTTCACTCTAGTATTCAATTTCTTAAGCCACCATGTAATTCTGATTTGGAAAACAAGCGCATGTCAATGCAGATATCTCTTTCACAAGACCTCAAATTTATCTTGGATTGGGTGCCAAAAATCTTGTTTAGTTTAATGCCTCGAAAAAAGTCATGTTCGCTATCGCAAAAACGTCTGCAAATGCTCATCCCTACATATGAGCGGCCAAGTTCTGCAGAAGAAAGAGTCGTTTAATCTTGTCAGCGTTACTTTTGAGAATAACCTTAACTGGCACAAACACATTTTATCCATAGCCTCGGCAGCAAAAAATGGATCCTTTCGAGCAGAAAATATTTTCCATCTGTCACTCTGTATGTTCCAAATCAGACCCTCTTTAGAATATTGTTCTCATGTCTGGGAATGGTCCCTACAACACTAGCATTCTGACTCCATTCAAAGAAAAGGTTCGTCTTATTAATGAACCAAGGCTTTCAGAAAGGCTTCCTCTTCTTGCCCACCGTCGAGCTGTAGGGGATCTGTCGCTCTTCTATGGTATTTTCACGGCTTCTGCTCAAAGGAATTGGCCGTATAATTCCTTCTCTGGCAGCTCCCAAGGGAGCAACGCGTAGTAGCACTTTTAAACATCCTTTTACAGTTCAGTTAGAAACCACGAACTTCCCGCTTTCTCCGTTCCTTTATTCCTAGAGTGTCAAGTATATGGAACCTGCTGCCTGCAGAAGTTTTCCTTCTCCTCCCAGTTCTCCCTCCCACATAAGACACCCACGGTACGTTAGTACTTAGACATCAGCCTTCGTGGACTGTCCCCAGAAAAAAAAAAAAATTAAAAGCATGTGTGGGTGATAATTGCCTTATCAGAAAAAAAACGAAATTTAGTATGTGAGCTAATCTTATCAACGTCTTCAAAATAGTCTAATACAATTTTGCTGTAAATTTAATAGTGGAGCAAATATTTCAAGGTATCAAAATTTACATGGGATTTCCTATGGCCAGTCTGGCGATGCACCACCACCCGGTATACTTGGAGACTTAAAAATAAAAAAAAAGTAATAAAAATGCATTTAGACAAGATAAAGAATACTTTTAAAAGCCAACATGCTAAAGCAACAATAATTTGGCAGCTAAAACAATAATTTTAAGCCGCATAATTTTAAATAAAATGTTTAAAGCATAAACAAGACATACCAATTGGGACATAAATATTATGTAGGGCCAAAGTGGAAAATCTAGCAACAGTGCCGATATTATTGTCTGGTTTTGCATATAAAAAACCACCAGATATACCACATTTTGTAATTGCAACTTCAGACGGTTTTAAAGATATTTAAGTGTTGCAATACATTTTACTAAAAAATGTTGTGTTGTCATATCTTAGCAACTGGAAGACATAAAATATTAAAATTTGGAATCTTTTTTAATGTGGCCCCGCCTAATTCATTGCAATAAAAATAAAAGGGACATTCCATCCATTTCATAACAATGATTAAATTAAAAAAAATGCAACACTACCCATATCACAGTTTAATTTAGCATAAACAAAAAACAACCCGGATACAAAATTTTTGTAATTAAGCTTTAGCGGTTTTAAAGATTTTTAACCGTCGCAGTACTGTTTACCAAAAATGCGGTGTTGTGATTTATCAGCAACAAGTATAAATAAAATTTGGAAAATCTGTTAATTAATAATTTCGGTATGTCCAATTAAATTCAGTAAAAATAAATAGGACATTTCAATAAGGATAACAACAAATTACCTGTAGAGCAAAAGTGGTAAATCTGGCAACAGTGGCGATATGAATGGTCAGTTCCTCATACCCAAAAATATCCATATACTATATTTCATAATTGCAACTTTAGCGGTTTTAAAATCATTTAAAACTTGCAGTATTTTTAACTAACCGGAAAGAGGCCAACGAAGAAAAATTAGTTATTATTGTTAAATAAAAACATCCTGTAATAACAATAGAGCTGTGAAAACAAATTTAACTTCTTTATGATTATTGAATGACTTGCTGTAACCCAGGATCAACCCAAAACCGTTTTGAAGCAATGTAATCATTTTTAATTTTCTATTTGTTTATTTTAATTTTTTTATTTTACTTTATTTCTTTTGGAAAAAAGATATTGTTTTTTTTGGCGAGGCCTTGGTTAAGCAAATCTTAGCTTTACAAAAACCTCTTTAATATTTTGCAGGTGACTGCTTAATGTTTCCTAATAATTCTAATATATCTAGCTAAATATTTTCCAAGTAAGTCCACGTAAAATTTGTCTTATTAAAATTTAAAAGTGATAAGGCATGAATCAAATAGTTTAACATTAAATTGTAGCAATTCAGTTTCAGTCAAAGGACAACTTTCCGGTTTACTTTTCCTTTAAGTTGTTCTTGCACGTAACCAATTTTTAGGTTTAAAGTTAAAATTAATTTTGACATCGCCTGTGTATCCCAACATCCAAAAATTTTATAAACCTAAAGCACATTTTTAAAGTTCATAAGAGTATAGATATATGCACTTAATTAGACTTATTTTTTTGGTGGAGCAATGTTGTAAACATTAACTTGAATAAGTTATCCTATGTTTATACTAAGCAATAAATACCGTAAAATCCCGATATTAACAGAATCTTTTTGTTTTATACACACGCCTAAATCACCGCGGAAACTGTAAATCATCCTCCGGACTTTTTACACTAAATTGCAGCTCATCGGCTTGCAGTGATCATTAAACGCAGGTTCATATTTGGAAGTCGCGGGCCTATAAATTTAAATTTGCAGTTCCCCGTTTCCCCGACGCCCTTTTTATCTAGCAGTAAATCACTACATTGCTGCAAAAAAAACCCTCCCAGACAAAAAAAAAACGCGATATTCTGGATGCCTTTTTTCATTGCTAGACGGCTTTTTTTGTATGAGCAGTTTTTAGAGATAGCAAAAACCCCCATTAATAGTATAAAAAGGGGAAAATTTTTTATTTCGTATAATAAGTTGTTTTTGTAAAATGTTCTTGTTTGAATTTAAATTTTAAAAATAATTAACTAATTGGTTAAAAAAATTTTTTTAACATTTCTGAAAAAATTTTTTTTTTTAAAAAAACTACACATAACCCTAAAAACTTACATTAAATACTATAAAAATATTCTTTTTTTTGGGAAATTTAAAATATTTTTTAGAAATATTCGCACCCGTTTGACACGTTAAAAATAAAACAAAAAATTTAAATAACCAAAAAAAAAAATTTTACTCTTGAAATTTATGGATTTATTTTGCAGCAAAAATCCTTTTTTTTAAAAAAAGGGGCCCCTTTTTTGTCTTAAGTAAGACCAACATGGGGGTGTTCCGTAACAACATGCTAAAAACGTTATTTGAGGAGGGTAAAGAGAGAGTTGAGCGGGGCAGGTGCTTAAAAAGTTGGGAAGTGGAGCTCAAAGAGAAAAGTGAGCTGAAATAGAAAATAGAGCGCAAAAATGTTTTCCTTATGGGGGACACATATCTAATTAGAAAATTTACCGGGGAAAATGCTATTTTTTAACCCGCCCCAAAAAGGTTGTTACAATTTGCTAAGGAATTAAAAAAAGCTTTTTTTCCCGAGGTTTATATACTATTTTATGCACCTAAGATAATTAAAAAAAAAAAAATCTATAAAAAACTTTTTAACGGTACTCTAATATATTGATAAAAGCGAGGCTGTCAGGTGTAAGGATTTTATATTGTTGACATCTACACCACCAGAAACAATTTCTGTGTTTCCATGACACAAACAAAAGCTGATGCTATCAAATTTACATTGTCAAAAAGCAGCCGAAGGGGAAATAAATTAGTTGTTGCCAACGAAACTAAAGAAAATTTACGAGAAGCAGTTTTCTAAATATAAAACTGGTGCCCCCAGTCACAATGTTAAAAACATTACGAAAGAAAAGTGCTTCTGGCCTACTTCTTGAAAAAAATCGACCAAGTTGATAGCTTTTTCACTGTGGAGCCAGTATTTTGCTAAATGCAACATAAATCAAAGAAACTAACGTTAACATTGGCCAGCAGTGCGAACTAATTACATTTTTTAAAAGACAAAATGGTGGCTATAAACCGAAAAAATTAAAGGTTTTGGATTTGGATCAAGTAAAAAAATTCTTAGTAACAGCACCTGATAAGGAGTTTCTGGCACAAAAGGCAAATTAGTACCTAATGTTTTTTAATATCATGGCGACTTTTTGCTGGTTAACGTTCAAAACACGAAAAACCAAAAGATCGGTCGTGATAAAAAGGGTAAATAAAAACTCCACCGATGTAGAGGGGCTAATCTGGAAATATATTGCTTTAAGACCACACAAAAACACAATATTTTTTTTGCTTCCCAAAAGAAGGGAAATTTTCAATTTCCAAAAATGGGTTAAACCAGTTTTGGTCACTTCCCCCCCAAAACCCAAATTTTTTTAAAATTACCAGATCCCACCATGTATACTGGCCACTGCTTTCGGGGCATTAGCCTTTTTTAGCAGATTCGAGGGCGAACATAGATCAACTTAAAAGACATGGTGCGTGGAAAAGCCTGCGGTTGGGGAAAGGGTACGCAAAAAATTTACTTTTTTAAAAAAGGGGAAATGTCTTAAAGATCTTTTAAGTACCTTGTCTGAAGTTGTGGATAGTGTTTTTCTTAAGAGCACACAAAAGCATTAACAACGTTTGTTCAAAGCATTGTACAGCAAGGTTGGATAGTCAACCACCTGTTGTTTTTAAAATAATTTTTAAAAAGGGACATATTAATCAATATTGATAAAAAATAAGCAAAAAATTTTTTTAAATTTTAAAAAAAATAATATATGGTTTCTTTTTAGATTTAATAAAAAAATTGTATTTTATGACAACAGAAATCTTAATATTTGGATTTTGTCATTATTGCCATTTCAACAAAGTTGCCAATTACGTTTTATAAAAATTTGCTCTTAATAAAAAAATTCAGAGCAAAGTCCCTTTTTCCCCCCTTTGTATAAAAATTTTTCAGGGGGTTTTTTTATTTATATTAAAATATAATTTATACAATATTCATTATTTTTTTCTATATATTTTGTACAATCTTATATTTAAATCCGAATATTAAACATTCCCTTAAGTTATGTCACCATAAATAGTCCAAAACCTAAGTTTAAAGAAAAAGCTAACAAAAAACTCTAACATTTTTAAGGTTTTACTGCGTCAGCAATTATTAAAAAAAAAAGAGATATTTTTTTATACTGAATAAGTATGACTTTTAAATTATTTTGACTTTAAACAAAAAAACAACAACTTTTTTGGCATATGTCATTCTTCTTGCATGTTCTGGTAAGTTGTTAAAGTTAAGTAGGTTAATTAAAACTGACACAAAAACAGTCACAATAACAAAATAATAAAACAAAAATTATTATACAAGATTGGCAAGGCAAAAGCTGGCATGGCAATTTTAAAAAAAATATAGTAGGATACATAGGGGCCCCGGGTTAAAAAAAAAGGAACAACAATCACTTTCAATGGGACGACGGAAGACGGCGATTCGTTAGAATATTGTTGGCCGAGGCATGCAGGGGGATGCAGTTAAATAAGCGTCCAGCTATTTTTTGCATCACCTAAAGTGATAGAAACATTAAATTATTCTGAGTGGTTGATCGGCTCGGGTGTTGCAAAGCTCAGCAGGGCAATGTCTTTGAGCATTTATTAAAATGAGAATGCTTTTGAGTTTATTTTCAAAGTTTTTTTTTTATTTTTAGGATTACTATTGCTTTCGTTAATTTTTAAAATTGTTTATGAGTTTTTTTTAAGGTAGCAGTTTTTATTTTCTTTTTAAACTTTACTCTGATAAAAATTCAACAACCTTTAAATTACTGCCGTATTAAATACAACAGTAATTAACATTACCGCATAAAAACGAAAATATCGTAAAAAATCTCCAAAAAATGCGATTAAGAAACAACGTTCAGGTTCCGGCTGATACTGCCAAGTGCCGATTGCCGTCCGCCGAATCGACAAATGCCCTGTCCGCGGTATTCCCCTCTTCTTGTTGGGCCGGAAAAAAGGGGTAGGCCACAGCACCTTTTCTTCTGTCTTTTTTTTTTTTTAAAAACCTTTGCCTATCAAAATGACATCTTCTTTTATCGCACTGAAAATCTCTGCATGCAAGAAATTCGTTTGCCAGCCGTGTAGGACTACCATTAAATTTTGTCTTAAGTGTACAAATTTTGTCTTAGGTAAAAATATGATAATTTTCGTGTGGCAAAGACAATAGAATAGCAGTGGGAATTAAAAAAATATATCAACTCGTTAGAGGCAGATTTGAAATATTTCAATTGAGTAATTTCTAAGAATATTTTCCGTTATATTTTATTTTATTTTTTGCATATAATACAAATACTGCATTTTTTTGGACTTATGACTTTATGATTAAAATAATACGATTGTGTAAAAATCGTAACTTAAAGGTTTTTCAGCTTACGGGATAAAATAAAAGCGATTAAATTTTTATTTTTAGGTTTTACTGCCAATGTAAATCTACAATAAGAGTTATAAAATTATTCCACCCGAAAAAAAATTTTTTAAAAACCAAAAAACGGAAGTAAAATTACCTTAGTAAGGCTGTAATAATCGGATTGGACGGCTTTGGGCAGAAATTTTACGACCTAAGCAGGCATAGATACAAAATGCTGACACGACGCGTGAAAAAGAAACGACCCCCATGGCAAAGCCGCTTTGCGAAAAACCCGGCTTATAACACCTTCGGCTTCCCCAAAAGCAGAGGAAATTATCTGGTAAATAATGCAGTGGGTTTTTTTACAGGCCAAAACATAACCTTTTTTGAAAGGGGGATTTTTTTTGAAAAATATATTTATTTAAAATTTTCCCCCAATTTATATATTTTACATAAATAAACAATTGTATTCGAAAACCAAAAAAACTTAATTTGAATTTACTTTTAGATTGAAATAGATTTTTTTTTAAAAAAATTTAAAAAAATCAGCGAGATTTTTTTTAATAATAGTTAGAAGGGGTTTTCCCCAATTGGTAATGCACATTTTAGCATAGCAAAACATTTGGAGAAAAAAAACAAATACTAAATAAGGAAAATTTTGTAGATTTTTTCAATAAACGGTCTTTGCCGCTTTCACACACTTCTTCCAGTGAGAGATCGGGGGAAAGCTGGACACGGTCAGGGAACTGCCAGTGAACACCGGGAAAACCCCCGGCATTAAAAAACCCCCCCCCCCAATCTAGCCATAGGGCGAAAAAAAGACCAATCAAATTCGGGGGGGTATTTTTTTGGGGGGGGTTTAATTAAAAAACCCCCCTGCCACCCAATCTAGCCATAGATGAAGGTAGATAATACGAAATTTGGCCCTGCCCAAAGGGGTTTTTGGAAAAAATTTTTGACAAGCTTAGCTCAATTAAAACCGGAAAAACCCTGGGATACTTTTTTATGTACAGTTTCAGCCTTCTTCGATATAAAAAGGGAAAATTTTGGGGGTTTGTGCAACCAACTTTTGCTCGGGGAAAAACCCGGGGTTATAAGGGGATGCAAAAAAGCTCCTCTAAACCCTGCTCAATGTGAACCGCCCAAAAAAAAACAAAACGGCGACCAAAAATTTTTTAAAAAACTGTTCAAAAAAACCCCCAAAACCTTAAAACATGGCACTGCACATTAATTTTTCTTAATTATTTTTTGTGTTTCATTATTATTGGATTAAACGATTAAAGTAAACTAAATATATGTTTATTTTATATATTTTTTTTAAAAAACATCCATTTTATAATTAAGTATTTATAATCCTTTTTTTTAAACCCCTTTAAAAAATTAATGACCACTAATTATTTTCTAAGGATCCCCAAAAAAAAATTTTTTTTAAAAAAAATCAGGGGGGGCAGGCACTTAAGGAAGGACGATATTTAAAAAAAAAAACTGAAATAGCGAGTTTCATTAAATTTTAATAATATTAATCCTTTTTTTTTTAAAAACAAGATTAAAAAAAACTCTTAAGAAAAGGTATAAAAGCGGTCGCTACTTTGTAGAATTAATAAAATAAAACATCCATGATGGCTAGAATAATCCCAAATATAAGGTGTTGTTGCATTCATATTAGTAATATCTCATCCTTGGAAAAAAATTTTATTTTAAAATTTCCCCAGACTATTTTGATATATACAAAATTAAAATTTTTAATTAAAAAATTACTAAAATAAATTTTTTTTTTTCTGAATTGTACAACACGTACAAAATTCAGTTACAAATATTTTAACATTAAAATTGTTTGTTTAATATTATACTTATATTCTATTACCTAAAAAATTTTGGCCCTGAATGCAGACCATGCAATAACATTCTGACCCTCTAAAGCGCATGGTAACATTATGCCACTCAAAATAGCCACATCGAATTTGATTGGTCAGTTTTTTGGGGGCTATGGCCAGGGGGGCAGTTTTTAAAAATGCGGAGGGAAGTTGGGAATCCCCCTTTTAACCCTTTGTAGGTCTTTTTTGGATGACGTTAAAAGGAAATAGTTATTTCAATAACCCCGTGTTGGCACCCGAGTTGCCTAAAAGATGTCATTAATTGCAATATCTACAAATCTACATGTCTCGGTACTTAGACAACTTTGGGATAGAACAGAAAAAAATGGGTTAAAGATTTCACAACCCAACACCCACGGACCTAGTATTTAGGTTTAAATACAAGTATTTGTGGGCTGTCATAAATTTAAAAAAAATACCCGCACAAGATAAGTGCTACCTGAAACAAGAAAAAAAAATAAAATAGGTATCGTATCTATGACTTTTAGTTTATTTTTTAAAGACCCCCCTTTAATGCTAAAAAATTTTTTTCGGTTCCCTTTTTTGAAACTCGTTAATTCTTTTTCGGGAAAAAAAGCGTTTGGGACTTCTTTGGCTAAAAAGCCTAGATTTTGCGCGTTTTGGAGATGTAAACCCTTTGTTTTTTTTTAATTTAATAATGGATTTTAACATACAAAAAATCGTCCATAAAGTCAAAGGTTTTTTTTCTTGAAAAATTCGCCAAATAATTCCCGTTTATTGGCAGCAACCACTCTCCAATCTTGTCTGCCGCTTTTTTTAATTCGGGAGGGGTACAATCCATCGCTTCATCTTCACTTTTCGAAATAATTTTTTTTTAGAGAAATCTATAATTTTTGTAAAAAAAATCGAGCAAAATTTACGTCGTTAAGGCTTTGTTGATTTTGCCGTTTCGTCTTTTTTTTTCCTTTTTGAGACCGTCAAAACTGATGACACTTACTTCTAAGGTCAATTTTACATTATCGGAGTTCTTTTACGATATTTGTAAGATTTCGTACAAAAAAACTTTAAGTTTTTTCCTCAAAAAATTAAAGGGTTGAAAATAAAATTGGATACAAACCAAGCAAGCTTTTTTGAGCAAACAGAAATCCCCTTTTTTGAGTGCTGAAAATTTTTGCATTTTTAGTCACCTCGTTTGGTTTAACTTAACGCTACGCGTCTCTATAAACTATACAACCCTTGAACAGCAATGAAGCATTTTTCGTCTTAGATTGTAATATATCATTTCATTATTTTTGATTTATGACATCATTTGATCGAAAGTGCGTCATGTTAATCATTTTTTCTTGGCGTCCTCTATTCGTGCAGCCTTTTTTTAAATTCACTGCTAGAGACGCAACGTCAGTGGGCGTCGCGTAATTGAGGTCGGCCAACTATAACATGGATTTAAGGGGCTCGCGATACCGAAATATGGGCCCGCGTTTAATTATTAGCACCGCGCCGTCGGTGAGCCGCAATTGAATGAAAAAGCCCAAAGGGTGCTTTAAAATTACCGCGATGTTTAGGGGACAATTAGATTTAGGGGACTGGCAAATTTAAATGACGAAGCCCATTACCAAATAAACAATTTTAAAAATTGGTGTCTTTAAATTATCTCCTTTGGGACTAAATATTATTGTAGGTAAGAAGGCTACTGTGGTGTACCCCTTTTTTACTTTGGGTTCGTAGTATCTGGTACACGTCAAGAAGTCAAACAAGAGACTTTGTATAAAACATACTTTTTAAAATAAAAATAGAAAAAAAGTATAAACTTATCTTACTGCATATAAATGCATCTAAATGTATCTAATCTTAATGTGTATAAATCAAGTTATTATATATATATTTAAACATTAAACAAACATCATTTAATATACACAGTTTACAATAATATATGAGTATTGTTATATAAACTAATATTTAAATAATAACATAACATAACATACCTGTTAACCTTCACGGTCAATGGTTTTTATACGTGCAATAGATTGATGACCTAACAAGTACTAGGGACTAACCCTTTTTCAAGATTATATCTTTAGCCTTTTGTTCAACCATGAACCATTACCCCTTTTCCCCGCAAAGTTAAAAAAAATGTTTTCTGAATTTTTTTTTTTCATTTTTGCTATCTTATATACTATGTACAATTTAAGATTTAAAAAAATAAGGTTTAATAATTTTTTTATGTACCTCCTTAGGCTTATTATTTACATTTAAAACTACATTGGGATTCTTAATATCTAAAATTTTAAATGGCCCTTTTTAAACAAAGGTGCTAATTTATTCTCTACATTTTTGTTTTCATTAGGACCATTTTCCCCGATTTTATAATTATAGCTTTTATCTTTTATTGGAGTTTATACGCTTAGTTTTTGAGACAATTAAGTTATTTTTGCATCGTTCCACGCAGTCTGCAATCTAAATTTTAACTCAAATGGGTAGTCCTCAAAATTATAAATAGGATCGATTTGATTAGTAAGGTTTGACGGGTTTTTTGCTTATTTTACCAAATACAAGCTCGTATGGTGTATAGGGGTGTTGAGGTTTTTAAAGTGTTGTTATATAAAAAACACCAATACGATACCCAATCGCTCCAATTACTTTCTTTATTTTTTTGACAATTGCATACGCAAATACGCACCCAAATGTTTATGTGAGTTTTCCAGACCTCCAAGCGTTTCATGATGGTATGTTGTAGAATTTAACTGTTGGATCCCTAATATTTACAAGATTCCTTAAACGTGCTAGACATAATTTCCCAAAAACCTTGGTCCGTTGGGGATTTTAAAGGTATCCCATATCGTAGTATAAAATTTTCTACGAATGCCTTTGCTACTGTTTTAGCTTCCTTATCCTCTTTTGGGATATCCTTCCACAAACTTTGTTAAGTCGCACTGAAGCGTAAAAATGTTTTTTTTATTTTGGCTATCCTCAGGTAGAGGGCCTACAAGGTCAAGTAAAACCCTTTTGGAATGCCGATTTAGCCGTACTTGTTATTACCATTGGTACCTTTTTTCCGAATTTGAATGTTTTATACCTTTGGCAATTATCACAGTTTTTGACAAAGTGGTTTTACGTCTCCTTTGAGACCTCCCAAAAAAAAATTTGTTTCCTTATATTGTTGTACATGCGTTGTACACCCGCATGACCACCTGTTGGTAGCGTGTAGAATCATTTAAGATTATATGTCTTTTTTTTTTATCTGTTATACGTTCCGTATCCCGAACTATATTTATTTTTATAGTCAGTTTTTAACATATGCGATTTACATTTATTTTAGAAAATTTTTTAAAAATTTTTGCACTTTCTGCATTTCTTAATATATATATTTCCGGAATATTTTTTCTATGCACCTTTTTGTCCAGAGGGTTCCCAACGATGTACCTAAGTCATACGCTGATCGACTGTTCTGGAAAAAATACATAGTTTGTGAATTCACATTGTAAATAAAAAATACAGTACTGGTAAAATTGCAATTTTTTATTTTTTGCAAACTCTTTTTTGACACTATTTTTAATTCAATCGTGTCATTGGGACGTTTTAAAACCTCGGCTACAACAGGGTGATTAAGCCTATCGCCTCCGGTCTGAAAGTTTTTTTTGTCTCCACGGTTTTTAAGTTCTGGTTTTGACAAAAAAAACCCGCTCTATCTTTTAACTTGAGCTCTAAGTTAACACATTCAATCACATATTTTTTCATTCATTTCCTTTTTAAATTTTAGATTTTTATAACTATTAAAATTAAATAAATAAATTAACGGACGATAAATAATGCAAAACCCGGTTCGCCGGTATGTTTTGACCTTGACCATGTTAATGGCCGAGACCTCGTTTCTGATTACATTTTTTGTAGCTGTTGTTTTTATTTAGATTATTGGTTCCCTTCTGGAAATTTTGTTTAAAAAGTAATTAATCACTAAGGTTTGCCCATTATTGTCGAAAAGACTGCTATATAACCCCAATTGCGTCAATTAAAATGTTTTGTGCTTTTTTGTGTTATCCATAGATGGTAACAAAGATACCGCTGTTCTTAAATCAAATTTTTTTCCCCCATATTTATTTCCTTGGGATTACTATTATTTTTTAATTGTTCAGTTGGGTTATTTTCCCCAAAACCCAAAACTTTTTTGTCTTCCGTTCAGGAGAGAACGCGATTTAAAAAGGGTGAGATTCAATAGCTTTATTATAATCTGAATATGATTTTTTAATGTTTGGGTCGTCAATAGCAGATGCTTGGACCTCTTTTTGTATATTATGAAACCTATTTTCAATTTTCCCCACTTCTGGGAAATTTAAAATTTTTTACTCTTTAAATAAGTCTATCCGGCGTTCTTTTTTTCTTTTTTTTATAATGTCGCACAATTTAACTGAGTCCTCGTATATGCCTTTTTTGCGAATTAAATACCATAATATTGTAATAAAAAATTAAAAAAAAAATAATTTTCAGACTAATAAAATGTTCTCTGGGGAGCATTTTAGCGTCGAGCAGACTTTAACACAATGTTCATAAAAATATACAAAAAAAAAAATTTTTCCACTAATAAACTTACATACTATACTGCTGTCTGTGTTTTCCGGGGTTTAGGGTTGATCCTTGCTGTGGGGTTATGTCCAACGCTGTTCAGTGTTCTGGTTCTTTGGGAAATTCTCAAACTACGCTGGGGTTTTGTTGCTGGAGTTTTGAAGTACATACTTCTGGGAGATTCTTCTTTTTAAATTGTTTTCGATAGGTCTGCTTTATTTTTAGTAGAAACAACAATACAACAACAACTGTCAAAAAATATAGTAATACTCTTACATCGGTAGGCACTTTGGGGTTTCTTTCTTTTTCCACGATGAAATTTTTAATTGACTACTCCAGAGTCAGTAATTTCCCATGTTTGGAAGATGATTTGGGCCCCTATTGGCGTCTATTTACCATATCACTGGGCGGTATGCACTTTTTTTTTGACTTTCAACATGTAACTGGTAGGGTCGCCATGTGGTGTACTCTTTTTTTGTACTTTTGGGGTTTGTAGTATCTGGTACACGTCAAGAAGTCAAACAAGAGACTTTGTATAAAACATACTTTAAAATAAAAAAGAAAAATAGTATAAATTTTTCTTACTGCATATAAATTTCATTTTAAATGTATCTAATCTTAATGTGTATAAATCAAGTTATTATATATATATTTAAACATTAAACAAACATCATTTAATATACAAAAGTTTACAATAAATATATGAGTATTGTTATATAAACTAATATTTAAATAATAACATTTAAAATAACATACTTGTTAACCTTCACGGTCAATGGCTTTGATACGTGCAATAGATTGATGACCTAACAAGTACTAGGGACTAACCTTTCAAGATTTATTTTCTTTAGCCTTTTTTTTCAACCATGAAAATTATTACACTACAAATTTTTTTAAATGCAAACATGGCTTTTTAATATTCTGTCTTTTTTTTTTTAAAAGCAAAAAAGGGGCCCACACCAAATAAATACCAAAATTAATTTAAGGGCAATACCCTTTTAAAAGCAAACGTGGTTTGCGAAAAAAAGTTGATTTTTTTTTGTTCCTAAACCCCTCCTCCCAAAGAAAATTTAAGTTTTAAAAGCAAAGTAAATTTTAAGGTTTTCCTTTTTGGAACAAAAAATCAACTTTTCTTACAAATTCCAAAAAAAATTTTTTATTAAAGTGTTCCCCTTTTCTGCCGATAGCCAATAGCATCTCGTAAAATTTTTGGGTGGGTCTCAGGGTTCCCCTTTTTAGGGAAAAAAAAAAAAAACCTAACTACGCCAGTGCGATTAAGAGACCAACATAACCCCGGGATAGGTATATATTTATTTCAAATTCAAAATTGCTTAAAGCTTTGTGGGAAAGGACTTTCTTAGGGAGAAAAAATAAAAGCAAATTACAATAAATTAAAAAGTAAGGTCGTAGAAGAGTATTATAAATTAAATATTGTGCAAAAATACTTAAATTTACAGATAATCGATAAATAAACTTATCAAACACAACAAAAATGTTAATTATTTTCCCCGCTTACTGTGTTACTAAAATACAAAAGTAAATGGTAGATAACTCAACTTTATTAATGCTTTTTTTAATAAAAAATGAATATGTATGTTTAAAAAAAACCGTTAAGGGTATTTTTTTCTTTCCATATCAAATAATAACCATTTTCTTAAAAAGATGAAATTTAGCAGACCTGCAAATAATGTATAAAACAAGGACCTTTTTATTTTTTTTTTTTTTTGGCTGAAAAGGGATTTTTATTAGAATTATTGGTAACTATGCAAGGGGGCTTTTTTTGGCCGTAAAAAAAAAAAGTAGAGATATTAATAGTTTTTTTTTTTTTTGTTTAATTAACGAATCTTTTAAAAAAAATCCAAACAAAAAATTTTGTCAATAAAATGCATCCCTTTAAGTTTAGCAATGTCTAGTAATTTGTTTCATATTTTGCTTGTAAAAAATTAAAAAAAAAAAAAAAAATATAATTTTTAGATTTTTAAATGTTTTTTTTTAAAATTTTTAAATTTTTTTTAAAAAAAAGACATTTTTATTTTTTTTTTAATATTCTATTTTTATGAAATTTTAAAAATAAATATATTGGGCTACAAAAAAAATCATGTTGATTGTATATCCCAAAAAAATGGAGCACCGATTCTACACAATTACCGAAATATTATTCTGTTATATGTTTCCGTTTTGTTCCTTTGGAAAAAAAATTCCAAAAATGCATACAGTTTTAATTAAACCTTGACCAACTTTTTTTTTATGGTCTATTTAAGAAATAAATTTAAAAAAATGAAAAAAATTTGGTTTTTTTACTAAACAGTTTTCTTGATTTTGCGGAAGCCAAAGGTATTATAAGCCGTTTGTAATTTAGTAAAGCGGCTTTGCCAGACAAGCTCGTTCCTCCTATGCGCTGTGTCAGCTCTTTCCGTCTTTATCTGTTTACGTCGGTCGTGAAATGCCTGCAAAAGCAGCCCAATCCGATTATTAAGGGCTGATTTAAGGTAATCTTATTTTCCTTTATTTTGTTAGGGGCTTTTTTTATAAAGTCAGGTAAAATAGTTTTTTTGTCAAATCAAATATGCATTATGCATTTAGCGAAATCGACATATATATAGAATATTTTTTAAAAATTTTCGTACATTCTATCTGCAAGGGGGGTCTGATTTGGGATACATACAGAGTATAGAGATTGAGGGGAAGAAATAATTTTAGCTCAAGAGAGAAAACCAACCTTTTAACGCTGCTGAGGCTATAAATGTGATGTGTTTATGCCAGTTTAGGTTTTTTTTCAAAAGTAAAGCCAACAAGGTTAAATGACTTTTTGTTCTGCAAAACTTGCCCCTCACATGTAAAGGATGAGATTGGCAGACTTTTTCGCGGCAACGAACATAATTGTATTCTGGACGTACAAAAATGGGCCCCAATCCAAGATTATTTTAAGGTCCTGTAAAAGAGATATCTGTATTACCTTGCGCTTGTATTTTTAAATCAGACTGACTTGAAAAATTGAATATTAAAGTGGAGAGTACTATCTTCAGGAAATTATAAATAGGATTGATTGCGGTCGAAAGAATATAGTTGATGTAATAAAGAAATAGAGTTGGTACCAGTACTGACCACCTGGTCTCCAGCATTATTTGATGGAAGCTGGAAGAACAAAGCTAGCAATAGTCTTAGGTGGAAGACGATAGATACCTGGTCAAATTAATTGTGATTCACCAAGAAACTTTCGAAACTTGTTTTAGTTATGTAAAAAAAGGAATGAAGATCTGCTGTGAATTTTTGTGACGGAATCCATTCTGCCTGTTATGTAAAAGTTTTTGTTTTTCTAAATACTTCAAAATTTGAATATTAATGATTTTAGTGAATATAGGTCTATAATTAGAAGAAAGAGATCCAACTTCTTTCTTGGGGATAGGTTACACACGTGCAGCTTCCCGCTCACCGGAAAAAATGCTCGTGTCGAGATATTTAAAAGAGATGGGATAAGATGGGTGCAAGCTCGGGAAATATTTTTTAAGACTATTGCAGTATGCCATCTAGCCCAGAAAATTTTTGGGATTAATATTGGGAAATTATTGGGACCTTTAAAATTATATCAGTCATTTTATGGGGAAGAGGAAACTATTGAAAAAGAAAGATCAACGTAAGAATTAAGGGTAGAATACGCAGCAAACTATTTTGCAGAAGGTTTAGCTTTTCCTATAGAGTTGAAACAATTTTTAAATTGAAATAAATGAACGTATGAAATGAAGGGCCTAAAGTATAATAATCATTAAATCATTATAAAAGATGACGCAAAGTATGTTCTGCGTGTAATCTTTAGAGCTTTAAATAGAAATTGGCTATATTGTTTCCATAGTTTACAACGAGACGATCTAGACCGTGTCTGGTCAGATACTGCGGTTTTCACCAGAACAGAGACCAAGTTGCCCTTTTATTGGCAACATTTTTTCATTCTTTATAAAAAGTTTTATCTTTATAAGTTTTAACTAACAAAAAGTAATCTTAACGTAATTACATTTATCCATATTAATGAAACAATTACTTTAGTGATCTACTTTTTATTGAAAAAAACAACTTAAATTTTAAACGGTAATTAGTTTCAAAATTCTAAAAAGAGTACTTAAGCGAGAGATTACTGCCAAATTCACAGCATGGATATAGGGTCAACTATTTACTAGAGTGTTTTACATTGGCAAAATGTCGTAGCAACGACCTGTTTTCTACTGGCAAAACCTTACCTGCACTTACCTGGACAAAATCAACATGATGGTTTCTGTTCTATAGTTTTGTGACAGATTCATGCTTCGGGTGTTTTCTTTGGAATACTGCACTACTACTTTTTGGGAAAAAAAGAACTCTACGGTCCGGGTCCCGGGGAAACGAGCTGAGCCTGCTCAGCCCTATTGGGCCTCTAGGCTTCAGAGCTGCAACAAAAAAAAGGAAAAACCTCCAAAAACTTCAAAAAATTTAAAAGCACTACCTACGTTCGGTGGCGTGGGTAAGGTTTAAGATGAAAAATAAAAAAAATTTAAATCTTAAATTTGAAATTTTGGAAATTGAGGGCCCTTTAAAGTTTTATACTTTTTCATGACGTATATAATATGTCATTCATGACAAAACGCCATAAAACGTATAAAAGCTTTAGAATTTCCTAACTTTTGATTCCAAAATTTGTTAAAATTTAGTTTTAATTTCTTTTTTATTTTTTCATCTTGACAACGGTGGCTAACTTGCCATCGAAACGTAGATTAATATTTTTGATTTTTTGTTTTTTTGGGGGGTTTTTTCTTTTTTGTTGCAGGGATCTGTAAGTTCCTTAGCAAACTGTATTTACGCGTATGTAATTTTTTTTTTTTTGGAAAGAAAAGATTTAGGAAGCAGACCCAAGTTAATCAAAACAAATACAATTTGGGGACTGGAGTTAATAAGTATAAATATAGTTATTTCTATTTGTCGGTCAATAAGTTAGCTTTTTGGGTTTCGTCCCCCATTTACAGAATTCAATTTCTTTAAACTTCTAATTTCTCTTTTAAATAAAATTAACTTTTGCCTTTTTTATGTAGATATTTTATTGACTTACAAAAATCTTAATGTTTAATACAACTTCTATGTTTTACATTTGTTGCAACATGTAGAATTAATAGCATTGCCACGTGTTCAATGAAAGCCAAATTTAAAGCGATGTATTGGGTTAAAAAATTGTTTTTTTATAGCCATTGCAATCTATTAGATTTATATGAGGTGGCTGATGATTCAAAAAAATATTTTTAATAAAAAGTAA
>JAHBCN010012316.1:0-10000 GCA_019359885.1 Listronotus oregonensis
AAAAATAACGCCCTAGGGCCTATTAATTAAACCAATAAATAAACAATAAATTATCTTCATTTAAGCATTTATTACGAAAATACAAACATATTTACACAATATACTTATATAAAAAAAATTTTTTTTTTTAAAGTAAAGCGAAAAATTTTTCAAACTGACCGGAAAATTCCACATTTCCATACCCCCACCGGTTGCTGTGTTACTTGAAGTAATTTTTTTTTCCAAAAAAGGGAAGCATTAGCCAATTTGGAGCTTTTACTATCATCCACGAACCCTCGTGCTACCGAAAACTCTTTCACCCCCCTAACCTTATTAACCCCCTCGGAACTCCCCCCCCAAAAACCCCAGAATGAATTGTTGCCGCTGCCCCTCTTAAACAATGACCTGTGTACCCTTTAAAACTCAGGAAACCCCCAAATATGTAGCAATCTTAAAGGGTTTTTTTCCAAATGTATTTTTACCTAAAGGTTGCAAAGTCCCGTTCATCACAAAAACACAAAAAAACCTATCAATAGGTGCACTTTTGGTCGCAAAGACATTTTAGTCCCGAATTAACTTTGTTGCGCACGTTTCACTGTCATCAAAACCCCAAAAGCCCCCCTTTTTTTTTCCCTTTTTTCCCCTTTGTGGAATTCAATAAATATATGCTGACCCTTTTTACGCACATCGGAAAACTTTTTTCACAAGCTCGTCTCTTCTACAAGCTCCGAATACCCTTTTCCCCAAATCCAACTTTATCTGCCAAATATTATAAAGTTATAACTTGTTCGGAGTCAGAACCTTCGTTTTTTTAGGCTGAAATTTTTCCCCCAAAAGTTGCTTTAGGAATTGTTGCAGAGAAAACCAACTTTCCATTACTTCCTATCTTCTTGGGGAACTATTAATTTTTTACATAACATTAAAAATTTTTTGCCAAAGGGAATTTTTGGGAGAATAAGACTTTGACAAATCTTGAAAATAAGCCAAAAAAAACGGTTTCGTCCCCCGGTCCACGAAGTGTTCCGTCAGCCAGGCCTCAAAGTGGAAATTTTTTTTTCTCAAAAATCCGCCTAGTTTTTTCTGGAAAAACCCATGCTCAGCTTTAGCAGCTTTCACAAAAATTTTATCTTGGGGAGATGGGTATTTTCCACTACTTGGATTTTTTTTCCTTTTAAACGAAAAAATTATTTTTATTTGTTTTTTTATTGACAAATAACTTACAACCATGGTTACCCAATTACTTTTAAAAAATTTTTTTCAGGTAAATGCTAGTACTTCATTTGGTTTAAACTAACCCCTTAAAATTTTTAATTCAAATTTGAAGGCACCACGGGTATTAAGGATAATAACGCTTTCGGTCAACGTATACCCTTTGGGGGCCAAAGGCCCCCCGGGAAAAACACCATCGCCCTTAAGCTTATTATCCTTAAAACCCCCTTTTTGATACCTTAATAACTATAATAATCCTTATTAACTTTTTGTAATAAGAAGATTACAAGAAAGACATGGAAGTACACAATTTACTTAAATACTACATTTATTTATACCAAAAGTTTTACCTGGATAACTCAGAACAAAAAGGCAGTAAAAATGACATTTCAAATTAAAAAGAAATTGAAAAATTGTCTTTTCTTTGCGGTTACGTCAAGAACTATTTGGACATTCTTTCACCAAAACATATTCCCGCAATGTTGCGCAACTTGGTGGTAATTTACTTTAAACTATTTCTTGTGCATTACAGAGCCCCCATGGTTAACGTCAAGTTTCTTTCTGCATTTGGTATATTTACTTCAGCAAACAGGACTTAACGCAACCTTAGCTGAACTGACTACCAAATGAAGACCATTAGTGATGTACAAGAGTCACGCTTGGCTTCCTTCAGATTAAATCTTTTGGAAAATCTGTTCCTTTTTTTAAATGGGGGTTAAATTTAAATAAATGAACAAGCCATTTAATTTATTACTATGCTTAATTATTTTTATTAATTTTAAAAATAAATAAAATTTTTTTTAAATTTAGTAATTGTCAAAAAAATCTTTAAAGACTATAATTGAAAAATTTTTTTTTCGGTGAACCTGCTTTTAGTTTAGGGATATAAAAAAGATTTTAAAAAAAAGGTGTTAATAGAAAGTTTTAAAAAGTGATTTTTATTCATTATATCAGTTGTTGTGACAATTATAAATAAAGTGAAATTTTCTCCAATATTTTATTGGGTGATTTTTATTTTTTTTTATGAGAAAAACATGTAAATTTATTTTGTTATGTGTGTGGAGAGCTTACAACAATATCTCAACGCAATAACATAAGTATACTTATTATGAAGGCGTAGGGATTATATTTTGGCTGCAAATTTACCAATCAGGATAAGAGTTGGAGTCCTCTTATACGTTACACTGACTGTCAAAGAAGTTTCACCGAATGGCTTAAAGGAACCCACAAACCGATGCTGTTTGCTGTACCAATGATATCGAAAGAACCCAAAAAACACGCAACAGACTGCTACTTTTGCCTTAACAATGTGGCAGGTTTATCTTAAAAAAATAAACTTACCATTTTTTATTCCAATTTGGAGTATGCTATTCGGCCAGTTCCGCACGTCTATTCATTGCCAGTCTCTAAACCTCCAGAGAGGTGAACTCTGGATATACCCCCAATCTTTTTAAGTACATCGAGATCTTCTCAAGATACACGTGATCCCGATTTTGTTAGAGCAGAAGAATACTCTCATTTAATTTTACAAATAAAATTGATTGAATTTGTAAAAGAGCTGGTATCTTTTACAACCCGACGTAAAAATAACATATTCTAGAAAACGTACTTTGCAACTGTTATCCTTTTTTTACACATTAAGGATATGGTGTACTGCAACGGTGTTGTTGGCATAATGTCTTAACTAGGAAGAGAACACTTGCCTCAGGAATCGCGTCTATTTATAGATTCATCGAAACTGACTTTAAAAGACTTCTGCCTAATGAAAATATATATTACTCGATATCACTGGCCTATTCTATACACCTGAAAGAAACCTGTAAAAACTTGGAAATTTGTCTTGACACTTTAAATTACACATGGCACAATTGGCAAATCTCGGCTAATCTCAAAGTTGTAAAATGCTAACGGAAATGTAGCCTGGTTTTACTAATTGTAAGTATTGCTGCTTCCTATGTGGGTGAGACAGTAGTGACAAAGAAGAGCATTATGTAGTAAAGGATTGATTGGTCTTAAAAACAACACGAGAAACTGAAGTAAAAAGTGTGAAATATCCACCACTTGCTGATCCTTCCAAAGTAATACTACCACCATTGGAAAACGGGAAGTATATTAATATCTTAGGGAGAAATTCCCAAAAATAAGTGAGGTAAAAATCAAGAAAGGAATATTTTGGAAGCTTGGTCCTAAACTATTTTAAGGGCTGCTTTTGAAGAAACTTTGGCACCAAGGCTAGGGTACCTTTTAATTGGTATGTGACAATTTCTTAAGAAGTAACCGGGTTGACAACTATATGGAGTTAATAGAAGACTTATTAGACGCATTTAAACCGATGGGATGTCACTTCTCTCTTAAAATTAATTTTCTTCATTACCATTTGGAATTTCTTTCTGCAAACTTAGAAAGGTCGGGAAATATGGCGAAAGGTTAAAAAGAAAAAATTACAGTAAATATGCTGTGCAGAGATATTTTAAAGCATGTTAGTTAATATATTTAAAAAAATGCTGTAACTTTATAATATTTGAATAAAACTATGCATTTGTTATGTTAGTTTTTGTTGTGGTAAGGATCACTTTCCATTATCTGCTACATCTAATATAAAATAAGAATTTTTTTTACCCCTCTTTAAATATAAGAGGTTTAATAATCCTTTAAAAAATTTACGTTATACAAACTTCTTTATATTGAAACAGCATACTTTTATATTTAAAAACACCCATTTTTATTTTAAGAAAAAAATTTCATTGTGGACAGTGAAATTTAAATTTTTAAATTTTTAAGCAAAAATAAACCCAATTTGAAAGCACAGGAGAAATTTACGAGTCAAACAAGTTAAAAAACCAATTACATCATTCTATCTTAATAAAACGAATGCCTAAAAGACGTAATTTATTTTATCCCCTGTTCGTTACATAATTATAATGTATATATACCTTCTGTTAAATCAGTTAATCCACGTGTGTCAAATTCTTTAAAAGAAGACTTCGCTTATTCATCACCCTTCCTTTCATCACAATCAATCCTTTTATGCTGCAAAATAATAAAATATAAAGATAAATTTAAACATGATTTGAAAAGAACTGGGGCATAGCAGAGGTCTTTGAAGACAAAACTTCTTGTCGTAGAAGTACGGATAACGAAGTGCTTGGACTCAATCGCTCCTTTTTATTTCTTTAACTCAACGGTAAAATTTTAATGAGAATTTTTTTTAACTATCTTTTTATAAAACCTCTTATTAAAAGGCAGCTAAAAATATTTCGTCTAATATTAAAAAAAAAAAATCACGGAAGAAGAAGTAATTTACATTAAAAAATTTTAATATTGCCCTATATTTATGGAAAAAGCGTAATATTCATAAATAGGTTTACATCTGCGAGAGCAGGTGGTGTCACATAAATGCATTATTTCTTGACAATTATGCCGTTATTTCAAATCTCGCGCGAGCCATTGTCACAAGTTACTTTACACTTTACATCATTTGATGCAAGTAGTTCTTTTCAGCCTGTTTTTTAGTTTATTTTTAACCATGCTACAAAGCAGATGTATTAAAGCTGTTCATGCTTGTTATAGTAAACTATTATTGGTTTTGAACAAAAAACTGAAAAAGAAGAAATAATGTGGGCCAGAAAATTTATTGAGAGGAGAAAAGATTTTGGAGCCTTTACAACTTTAGCTTAAGAGTTAGGAATGAAAAATTCGTTTTAAAATTTATACAAATGTAGAGCTGGAAATTTACTGTGCATTTTTGGGGTAAAATCCAAAAACAGAATACCGTTTTGTAAGAATCAGTATCAATAAGCTACCAGTTGATGGTTACTCTACGCTTTCTAGCCACTGGTAATAATTTTTTCTTCCTACAACGTAATCGGTTTTTTAATCTTCAGATCGGACAATTTAATAAATGTCAATGTAGGGTTGTCTTTAGCACATTAGCCCCATAACACTTACTAGGCCAGCTTGCATAATACTGTCGTTAAATACCTCCCACTGTTTGATCGGTGCAAATAAAAGAAATTCCCAGAGCTAAGTTCCAAGTTCAGACCTTTCCGGGGAAAGAATTTTGGGGTTGCCCTTTCCATCATTCCATCTTGAATTTTTTACCTCAAAGTTTTGTTGAATGGTATTGGGGAATCCCTCTGTGGTTGTTCTCGCGTCCCAAGATGTTACCGCCAACCTGACTTTTTCTTTGTTTGTCCTAAACTTTAGCATAGCAGGGCCCCAAAGTGGGTTTCTATTTTGCCCTGAATAGCTTATTTCTTTGCCCTTCCCATTCACTTTTAAGGGTTAAAGTTTGGGTTTGGAAGGTTCCCAAGGAAGACCACTTTATGGCTTTCTGTTGGGGTTGTTTTTAAGCCCCCCTGTTATAGGCTAAAACAAAGCAAAAGGTTCCCCTGTATTGGTAGAATCTGTAACAATTTTAGTTCTTTTGGTCCATTTTGTCCAACCTACCAGTTGATTGGCGTTTTTTTTAATTAAATATTTTCCTTTTACCACCATTTTGGTTTTTAAAAAATAAACCTGTTTTTTTTTAAAGACCCCCCCTTTTTTTTTCAATTGAAGGTAAGGTTCCCGTTAACATAAGAGAATTTTCCCGCCTTTCCCTTTTTCCTTTTTTCCCCAAGGGTGTTGTTCCAGGGGTTTAAAAGTTTAAGAGTTTCCCCAGGGGATACACCCAAATAGTTTACCTCCTTCCCCCAATCTTGATTGTTTCACCTTGTAGGGTCAGGGTCCTAAGCCCGGTAGATTTTTCCTTTTGGTAAAGGCAACTATGGCTGATTTAAGGGTTTATTTTAGTTCCCTCCTTTTTCGTTTATCTGGTAACTGCGTTTAGGGCCTGTTGCATTTTATTCCCAATTTTTTTTAAAATTTTTTTGGGCCTTGGGCAAATCTTCTGCGTACCCCAAAGGGGTTTGGGCCCCCTTTTTTAAAAAGGCATTTAGTATTTTGTCCATGACAAGATTTCATAGGGGGAAAAAAACCCCCTTGCGGACATCCTCGCTAAAAACCCAGCTACAAAAAGTTTCTTGTCGGGTTTAAATTTAAAATTTTAAGAATTTGGTGCTAAAACTATTTTGTCTAAATTAAAAATATAATAAATAAACGTAAAATCCAGCAAAAAGAAAATATTTTCTACGTTGCTTTTATATATTTTTTTTCGTTGACAAAAAGTTTTAATGTGTAAAACATCCTTGACTAAAAACAGATCTGTCATTCTGGATATTACCAAAAAACGGTTTTTTGCATTTGGTAAAAAATATAGTCTATGTTTTTTGTAACGCAACTTTAAGTAATTATTTGTTTTATTGGGGCTAAGTAACAACAATTAACTAATTTTAGTTATAGTTCTACGTCACACATTTTCTTAAAAATTTTAAAGCTAAATATTTCAAATATTTATTGTTATAAAACAGTACCGTATTGACACTTAAAAAGAAGTTCCACATACCTCTTATAAGTTATTGCATAGCGTAAATAAAGGCAGGCAAAGTGAAAGGAGCTTTGAACTACTGCAAATAGTAGTTAATAGCGGTAAAATAATAGGCTTTCTAATAGTTCCTTTTTTCAGATGAATAACTGTATTTTATAATCTATTGCATAATGCATTACATGGTATTTTTTCACTTTCTTCTCTTTGAAAATAAGTTTTGTTTTATTGAGAAATGGTTTTATATAGTTTTAGGACAAAGCAATTATAAACTACTCATATTTGCAATAAAGTTATATGGAATAAGATACAACTTTTAAAAAAATATGTTAATGCTGGATATTTTAATACCTTAAATGTTTAATATCCGGTTGAACCAACTTTCGCCGTAAACTTTTTTAAGGTTGGTGCAGCTGTTAGCAAAAGATTTTACGACTCCAAACTATTCTTACATTATAATTTTATATCTCGAACTAACCACGAGAAGATCCTTCTTTTTTACCAGTTCTTTTCAGCGATTATAAGGGCAGTATAAATATAATATGTGAATGATAATTTAAAAGACATTAAAAAATTTCCCCAAGTTGGTGAGCGCTGCCCCTATATACTTTTCACCAAAAATTTAGTGGAAGATTTTTTTTTAGGGTTTTTTTTTAAAAATTTAAAAATTTTTTTGGATAATTTTTAATATTTTTAAAATAAATAAATTTCAACAGGATTAATAAATTTGTCAGGCCCCTGGTTTATTTAATTATTTATTTTTTAAAAATTCCCCCTTAAATTTGTGTAAATTTAAAACAAAAATCTTAACCTTTTATATAAAAATATTTTTCTAAAAATACTTACTAACCTATAAAGTATTGAAGAATAAAATTAACATTTTTGGCGGTATAAAAGGTAAGTATAAAATAAAGAATTTAATGTATTTTTAATTTATTGTTGCAAGGATAGTTTATTCCTATATAATATAAAATATAATTAGGCGTTTATAGAATGTAAAATAAGTACATACATTTTTTTTTTTCGAGAAAAGCCAGATGATTTCCTTTTAATAAAACAACATTTCCAAAAAAAAAAAATAATATTATAAAACAAAAGATTTCGTATATTTTATTAATAAAAAAAAAATAAGAAATGCAATTAAAACAATAGGTGAGCCGGTTATTTAAAAATTAAACTTTAATTACAAAAAAAAGGGAAAATTTAAATAATTTGGGAAAAAGTCCAAAAGCAACAAGTATTAAGTACCGTGGTTGTTTTTTAAGGGGGAAATGGGTGGTTTTTTAAAAAACGGGACATAAATATTTAAAGGTTGAGAGAAAAAGAGAAAACTGGCAGCAGTTATCCAACTTTATCTGGAACCTCTTAGCTGGTGGAAAGTTTGCGGCCTCTCCATTTGGACTGTAAAGAGATGCATAAAAGTGGCACTCCGTATTACTCTGTGGGAATCTGTAAGAGATATTGGCTAATTTCTCGGTGCAGAGGTCATAAAAGTTTCTGTAAAAGACTGACAAACCCCCCACAGCTCGACGGCGAGTAAGAGAAGAAAGTTTTAGTGTAAAAGGGAGTCTATTATTAAGAAACGACTCTTTTTTGAATGAAATAAATATCAATGATGGAGACTATTAATAAAAAATAGTATAAAAAAAAATGTTTGATTTGTAAACTACCAAATAAACAGTTGGAAGGGGGAAAAAGTAAATTTTCCCTTTCCCCCTTTCGTCGTTCGGGCAACGGCGTCGCGTGCGGAAAATTTTTGCGCAACTTAGGAACAAATTTTTCCTACACGTCGATAATACCAATATTAAAAAAATTTATTTTTTTTTTTTAAATTTAAAAATTTTAAAAATTTAAAATAATTTAGGGGAAAATTTAAACAAAAAAAGTTTTATTTGAAAAATTAAAAAAAACCCTGTAATTTCTTTTAGGGGGGCTTATGGAAGCCTTTTGTGGGGGTTGATGAAGGTTGACTTAGCTCAGGAGGGGGTTGTTCATGGTCAATATTTTTTCGACATATCCTTTTTTTTGATTTTGGATTATCAATGGCTCTCAGCTACAGCGTTATTTCACCCCCCCAATCCGACATTGGTAATTCCTTCTCCGAATCCGCTAACATATCGCAGAGGATCGACGAAAACTATGCCCAAAATGCTCTTCTGGTTTTTTTTAATTTTTTGGTAGGGGAAATTTTAAGGATTTTCCCCATTAAAAATTTCCCCATTGTTGCATCTCCTTGTTTATACTGGAAAAAAAAAGTTTGGGGGATGTTTTTTTCGCAAATTTGCATAACGGTACAATTGCAGATAAATCCGTTATTTGTTTCAGGGGGCCTAAAATTTGGAAGTTTATTTTTTGTAGGAATTTTCAACTATAAAATTTTTTATTATTTTATGTCATCAATCATTTTTTTTGAAAACATCTTTCCACAAGCACGGCTAATAAAAAAGTAGCAACTTTTATTAAATAAATAGTATCAGGTGCTTCTTTCATGAATCTTGAAACTTCTTCTTTCGAAAATTTTGTTTTTTTTGGGAAATCCCTTTTGGTGTTTAAGTAGTGAGTTAGCTGAAATAGACTTAAATAAAAGGTTTCCCTTTTTCACTTTGGGGACACATTTTAAAAAAAGTACTTCTCCATAAAGTATTGGTTTTATTTTTTTTTCAAAGGGGGAAAATAGGCCAAGAACACTTTTCTTTAATACTTTTGCCCCCCTTGTGGAGCACCATTTTTCAAATGACTTTTTTTTATTCTCATATTTTTCAAGTTTTTTTCTGGTAATAAATTTAAATTACGGATTTGCTGCACCCCGGATAGAATCGGTAGCTCCTCATCGGAACTACTCTTTTTAAAAAATTATTTTTTTCGGATTTTTTTTTAATTAAAAAAAAAAATATGAAGCCTTTTCAATAAAAATCTTGTTTGTATTGAAATTCATTTGTGCAATTGCTTGTTATATGGAAACGAAGAAAAAAAATGAATGTGTTAAAATCACCAAGATTAAATTGTTGGTTGAATTGTCTAATTATTTTTTTTATTATACAGGGCAATTAAAAAAAGTTTTTTTTGTTTTTTGTTGAAATATTGAAAATTACGAAGTAACAAAAAAAAAAGAAAATAAACTAAAACTTAATGGCTTCGTATATTGCATGAAATACCCACAATTACTAAAATACATATAAATCTTGCTTACCTTAAGATTTTAGAGTAGTTTTACTTTTTTTCCCCACGGCCTGAGAAAATTCCTTTTTTTCCCCGCCCTGCGGAAAAATGGCTTTTCCACCTGTAAAAAAAAAAAATTTCTAAATTTTAATAAGGGGTTTTCCAGCTTTTTTGACGGTGCTGTGGGTATGGATTTAAGATATTTATTCTAGTTAAATTCCAAATGCT
>JAHBCN010012316.1:15000-27077 GCA_019359885.1 Listronotus oregonensis
CTCAACATGTTGGGTGCCATACTATCAGTGATATTTCAAAACTTGTTGCAAAATACTTAAAACTAAAAAATCACGAAGAATATACCGGACATGGGCTAAGGCGTTCTTCGACAACCATGTTGGTACAAAGCGGCGGTGATTTGCTCACTGTGAAAAGACACGGAGGATGGCTTTCTTCCAATGTAGCAGAAGGATATATTAAGGAGTACATACAAAGAAAAATTGAAGTGTTCCAAAAGTTGTTTAGGCCTTGTAACTTGGAAACTACAAAATCTGTAACAGTCAATCAAGAGAACCAAAACATACACGAAAACTCTGCTTCAACATCTTTACTTCAACAAAAAGAAATACAAAAGGGATTGAGCTTCAACAATAATACCAATTGTACAATAAATATAACCATTAATCATAACGGTTCCGTCCAAAATTAATTTTCTTAGATTTAATTAGCTTGTAATTTTTTTTGTTAATTTGTTTTACTGTTTTAAAAATTAAAATAAATAATCGCAATTTTCTTAAATCATTTTTTGCGATGTTTTTTGTTTATTTTGTTTTCAGGTACCTAAGTATAATAAAAAATATCGTTCATTACACGTCCAGAAATTGATTTTTCCGTTCTTGCATGACTTCCCGTGTTCGGCTGCGCCTCACACGAGAATTTGTCACGCGCGCACCCAAAAATCGTCATTTCCGTACTGGTAATGAAATATACTATATTGATAGCCTTCATTATTGCACTATGTTTATCAGCAAACGATTATAGTATAGGCGACTAAAATACACAAAAATAAACATTGTCTGTTTATAACCTTGTCATTCGAAAAACAACCATTAAAACATCTGTCAAGTTGGTTGCCTAAAATTAAAATACATTACAAAAAAATATGATTTCCACAATTTAATAAAAAACTATCGCCGAAAAAAATGCAACCAACTCGGCGGTAATTGGCGATTAATGATCACGAAAGCCGCGTTTACACTATGCAACTTGTTTAATAAACTTTTGTTTGTTGGACATGTTGAATGAAACTTTTGTTTTACAAACCTTAAACTTTTGTTCATCAAACTTTTAAACATTTGTTGTTAAACAAAGGGCTGAAACACCCTTTGACATCTGCAACATGTTTAAATCTTCACCTCTAGTTGCAATGATAGCTTCAAGCAATGAGGACGTGATGCTTGCTGTCGCCGCTTGTGTGGTTATATCCTGTTCGAAGAATGAAAGGGCTAAAAGACGGTTTGGGGTACGTCCTTATTGGAAGCAAGAAAGATTGGTAGTGATTTAATACTCGATTTGCAAAGAGTAGAACTTGTTGGCGGGGATTGAAAACTAAGGCAGTATATTTCCGTTTGAAATACAGAACTGTGTGTTCCTAGTGGAATGGAGAATTTGAATTCCTCATGTCACTGTCATACGCCGCTCAGTTCCTGCTCGGTTTTGGAACCATCCGTATACCAGATGAGTCTCCAACCGTGCCGGGAGATCTGGTTGCTGCCACTCACTTCGATCTGGAATTTTTACCTCGAAGTTTTTGTTGAATGAGTAATGGGGAATCATCTGGTCTGTCTCTCGTCCAGGATGTTACCGCCAACCTGACTTTTTATATTGTTGTGTCCCAAACTAGCATAGACACCAGTTGGTTTCTGTTGCAGTCGGAAGTAGCTCATTCTTGCCTCTCCCATCACTATAAGGTTAAGTGGTGGAAGGTCTAAGAGACACTCCATGGCTGCTGTTACGGTTGTTTTAATTGCTCCTGTTATAGCTAAGCAAGCAAGTCTCTGTACCTTGGCTAGTTCTGTAACAGCAGTTCTTTGTCGCATTTTTGTCCACCATACCAGTGATGCGTATGTTATCATAGCCCTTACCACCATGGTGTATAACCAATAGACCATGTTTGGTTTGAGGCCCCATGTTTTCCCATGAGCGCGTCTGAATAACATAAGAGTCATCTCCGCTTTCTTTCTTATTTTTTGAAGATGATGGTTCCAGGTAAGTTTAGAGTCTAGGATGACACCCAAATATTTTACCTCTCCCACAATCTTAATTATTTCACCTCGTAGGATCAGGGGTCCTAAGCCCTTTAGATTTCTCCTTTTGGTGAAGGCAACTATGGCTGATTTAGAAGGGTTTATGTTTAGTCCCTCCTTTCTCGTCCATCTGGTAGCTACGTATAGGGCCTGTAGCATTTTATCCCTAACAGTATTGTTAAATTTTCCTTGGGCCATAATGACGAGATCGTCTGCATATCCCAATGTCTGGTGCCCTTCAAGTTGAAGGACATTTAGTAGGTCGTCCATGGCAAGGTTACACAGTTACAACCAGTTAGCAAAGTTTCATTTTGTGTAACGAGCAATTTCTGCGGACCGTGTGTTGCAAGATTTTTTTTATTTGGAATCAAACTGTTTTTATTACAAGAAAATGAAAAAAAAACAATTTAATAGTTTTTAGACCCTGTATTTGGTTCGGTTGCTAAACGTTGTTTAATAGCGGCGTCTTTAGTGAGATGGTTAGTGTCCGAAAAATTTTACATTTTTAAGCTAAAGAATATCGGAATCTAGTTTGGATGGCCCTAGTGATGTGGAGAAAGCTGCTCAAATTGCAATGTCGGATATCAAAGTACGATTTTGCTTATCAAAAGTTTAATAATGTTAAGTATTTTATTATATATTTGCTCATATTTGTTTTGTACACTTGGTGATGCAGTGGATTTTTCGCAGCTAGTTTTAAAAGTTCTACTTTTCAACACTAGTGTTGAAAAGTAAAATGTTTTAATACGCCGGCCAGTTTTAAAAAATGTCACTTTTTATTCCAAAATTAGAAGGTCATTTATGGAACTAAATTACATAATCCTAACTCTTTACAACTCTTAAAATCCAATGCATATTTGTAAAGTCTCCAACAATAATATAAGTTGAAAAGTGAAAAGGTATTCTTTTAAAAAATTTACCAAGTTCCATTAAAATAATTATAAAATAATTTGTCCTAAAAATATAAAAAAATATATTAATAAAACCCATTTCTGTGCTTAAACTTTTTATTAATATAAAAAGAAAAAACAAATATTTGTTATAGTTTTAAAACATAGGTTTGATGAAAAAAATGGAAATTATTTGGAAATGTTTAGGGCTGGCATTAAATTAACTTCCAGAAATTATTATTACCCAAGCTTAAATAATTTGGTGTACTCTTAAAGAAATTAGTAACTACATAATTAGACTTTTTATTGCATCGTCGTAAATTTCTTTTAACAGTCGATATAGCTTTTACCTTTAAAAATATTAAATTAAATTTTGGATTATTGGTAAAATCAACTTAACTTAAATAGCTCTCCAATGCGTACAATTTCGAGATTGTTAAATTTATTGGCCGTAAAAATTGGATTTTGAAGGATCATAAGAAGAAAGGTAAAGAAAAATGGATTTGTATTTTAGTACTTTTGCATTTGTAGTGGCATAAATTTTATTGAACGTAAATTATTGCTTTCATTTAAAAGTAAAATGCGTTAAAACTAGCTATAAATTTGGCTGAATAAATCTATTAAAAGGCTGAAGTGAAAAGACTTAATGACTTGAATATGTTGCAAACAAAGTTCAAGACTAACTGATCTCAACAACAAATGCAATCTGCCTTCATGTGTCCGGTCATTCAGGGAGTCATAATTAATTCTGTGCGTGTGTGCGGCGTAGCGCGCGTCGTGCAATTGAACATTTTAATGTTATTGTATTTTTCTTGTAATTATTTTTTAATAATAATGGCAATTGTAAATGAGTTGGTATAGTCTGTCTCAAAGTATATCGTTATGGCTTTTGACAGACTATACCCCAATAAACCTTTAACGATTTTATTACCTATTGTTATTGGGTAAACCTATTTGTTCATAAGGGCAGGGGTGGGCCAGGTATTTCTTGAGTATTAACCATTAGGCATATAAATATTTTGGCTAATATTTTAGTGGCAGTGTTGAATAACCGTTTTTACTGTGCGTTTCGAAAAAGTTGTTTTACGAGGATATAACTATGTCGCGTCGAAATCATTTGTCATTAGATGCAAAACAGTTTGGGAAAAATGTGTATGAAACTGTAATCAGTAGAGGTCTAATTAAACAAGAAGCTTTAAACGAAATCTGTCTACTTACAGAAACTCCAATATCATCGATAAGGGATATTATTATTAGTGAAGAATTGAACAAAAGAAAAAAACGTAGTGATTTTCAATCTCACCGTATAGACAATAGTGATCGGGACCTAATAAGACGAAAAATAAATTGTCTTTATGAAACCAAAGTTATTCCTACCTTGGATAAACTAAAAAAGAAGCTAGACGAAGACGAAACCAATATAAATATTAGCCGTGCCACCCTCCATGAAGTTGTTGTTAGAAAACACATACAAAATTTACCTTGATGAAACATGGTTCGATACACACGACACAGTATCCAAAGGATGGGTTGATTTCAGTCAAAACTGTCAGACGAAAGCACCTTTAAATAAAGGAAAACGCATTACCATATTACACGCTGGTTCAGAAGACGGATTTGTCCCAAACTGCTTGCTGTTGTCTGCAAAGAATATTAAGGATTCTAGCTTGGATTATCATAAGGATACAAGTGCAGAACTTTTTGAAAACTGGTTTTAAAATTATCTTATAAAAATATTCCAAACAACAGTGTTATTGTCATGGATAACGCAAGCTACCACAGCCGTCTGCTACACAAAGCACCAGCTTCATCAAGTTCAAAAACTGAAATCCAGGAATATTTGTTAAAAAATGATATTTATTTTGAATTCAGTTACAAAAAAACGCATCTGTTGGAAGTCCTAAATTCATATGCAATTAAAAAACAATATGTATGTGATAATTTGGCTGAACAGGCTGGGCATACTGTCTTACGGCTTCCTCTGTATCACTGTATGTTTAACCCCATAGAGCATTTGTGGAACCAAGTAAAATCAAAAATCAGAGCAGAAAATGTTACACCTACTTTGTTACAGTGTTATTAATTTCATAAAGTATGTAATTACTAACATACCATTTGAGAGCTGGAAGAATTCACTACGGCAAATTATAAAAATTGAGGACTCTTACATTTCTATCCAAAACAACATAAATCCTATTGTAATTAATCTCAATGATGACTCTGATAGTAAAACAGAATTAGATTTGGATATTTAGATTAAAAATGTAATTATGTATAGATAATGCAGTTATAAATTTATTAAAACTTTGCATATATTTAATTTTTTTAATGTAATTTTAAGATTATACTTACCTAAATATAAAAAAAATTATAAATCTTTATATTATTAAAGTCCGTCCCTAATGTTCTGTCCTTTAATACCCACCGATCCGCAATTTTATTGCTGTCGGCAGGTATAATCCATAAATGAAGGCAAGAGCTAACACGGTATACTTTGAGACAGACTATACATAATATATTTTATGAACAATCTCTAAAACTTCTGAAATTTAAATAATTTATTTTTTTTAAGAAACTGACAAATAATAGAGTGTTTACATTTTCATAGTTCTAAGTACAGAAATGACTATTTTCCCATACAAAATTAAATTCCCATTTAAAAACCCAAAGAATGTTATTCAAAAAATGGTAAAACAAACTTTCATACCTCCCTATTCTACCCCTTTGGGGAGGGAGTTTCCTAAATTTCTTTCTTCTCCTACGTCTCCTACTCACAATCTACCTTCGTGCTTAGTTTCATCTTCATAAATCAAGTAGTTTTCGGGATTTTGTGATTATTCACTAAATGACTTTTTGCTTTTATACAGCGAGCGGCTTAAATATGGAATAAATTCATTTAGAAATTAGGTATCGGGTTTAAAAAAATTTAAAGAAAATTTAGAGAAATAGGGACAGTTGAAGATCGTCTACGACAAGGTCGTCCAAAAATTAATGAAAATACAAGATTAACGGCGTGATGATCGCGTTGTTAAATTTAGCAATGGACTTAGCAATTGTTAAAAGTTAACAACGGTTTAGAATGTTTAACAAAATGTCAGATTTTGACAGGTTGCCAACTAAAATCATTAAATAACACTGACAATGACGTTTTGTTAAACATTCTAAACCGTTGTTAACTTTAACAATTGCTAAGTCCATTGCTAAATTTAACAACGCGATCATCACTCGGCCGTAAATATTTTATTACATGTTGAAAATAATCCACATTGTGCATCCTCTGAAGTAGCTTCAAGTGATGATGTTAGCTAACGAACAACTTTGCGTGTATTGAAGGAAGAGATTCGTACAAGATTAGGTTACTACACGAGCTAAGCGAAGATGATCTCGATCGCAGACTAGAGTTTTGTGAAACTCTGATGAAAATGTGCAACAAAATTATTGGACCTTTTTTTATCCCCATCTTACTGGATACTAATATTAAGAATTTCTTTAGAATGACTTATTTACCACTCTTGCAGTTTCTTTTTCTAATCCAAATCAGCCTGATATACAAAATAGATCGATTTGGCTTTAACAGGATGGTGCTCCGCCCCATTTTGTTCCACCAGTACGTGAATATTTGAATGCGGTATTTCCCGGACAGTGAATTGGTAGGAAGGAATCTACGGAATGGCCAGCAAGATCTTCAGATCTTACACCGCTGGATTTTTTTCTTTGGGGATATTTAAAATCAAAAATTTATTAGAAAAAACCACGGAATTTGGATGATTAGACATTAAAAATTGGATACAAAATAAGGCAAATTATTGAAAGTACTCTAAGTAATGTTTTGGAAGGGTTTTGAAGCAGATTAGCATATTGTCAAGAATTTAATGGTGGATATCTTTAACACCTAATAATAAATAATTTAAACAATAAATTAAATAAACAATAAAATGCTACAGCTGTTTATTCTTTAAGCTTTATTTAGGTGCATCATTTTTAGTTTCATTGCTTATTTATTAATTAGTATTTAGTTCTTTGACTGCCCCTGTTCTTTTAAATTTTCTTTTAATTTTATCCACTGTACTTTTTGTAATGGGCATTCCTGGATATTTTGCGTTAAACAAATTACAAACTCCTTTTTGAGTTCTTGTTTTGTTTTCATATCCAATAAAAATTTAAATTTCAATTCGCTGAGTTTCATTTAAATGCCCTATATCCACTTTAATTACTGACACAAGTCATACTGACAATCGGCTTAAAAAAATACTTGTTATACCTCTAATGGTATGCATTTCAAACTAAATTGTGTTTTTTCTTTTGCTCCTAAAGAGTTAAAAATAAGTAAAGGATATGCTACATGAATCATGCGTAGAATTTGACATAGAATTCGAAAATGGATTTAAAAAATAGTGTTCCATTAAACAGATTAACTTTGGTATCAAAATCTACTTTGACGATGAAGAAAAGATTATAATGGACGTGTGCGAAAATTTATTTTTTAATACCAATTACTGATTTTTAAATGTTTTTTTTTTCATATTTTAGCCGTTATTTTTATATAGAGCTTAAAAATTCAATAAGTTAAATATTGATTTTAAAATTATATTTTAAGGAAAAAAAGTGTTTAATTTTTTTACTGTTAGTATTTAAGTTGTCAACACAAAAAAAGGATTTACGATTCTTAAATTTGTATCAATATTTTTTGTTTTAAACAAACTTTATTATAAAATAACCAAAATAACTTTTTGCAATATTTGCAATAACAAGAATTTAGTTCTGTTTTAATGTAGGTAAGCATATTTGTTAAATAACAAATATTAACCTTGTTTACTAATGATACTGATAGCTATTTTATGGTTAAAACCATTAGATATAGATATTTTAATTTTTACAAACTTGCTAAGATAAATAGCTTTTATTCTATTTATACAAAATTATTGTATTCATAACCAATGTATTGTTCGCCAAAGTAAGTTTTTTTCTATTAAAAATTTAGCATATTTTACAGTTAAATTTGACATTATTGTAAAAATTATATATAGGTGGGGCGAGTAAATTACCGATAACAGATTCAATTATAAGAAATGTAGAACCAATTGTTTTGCATTTGCTTAAAATTATTATTATAGTCTTACCTCCGAATTTCTTTTTCAGATAACATAGCCACACAAAAAAAGTATACTTTTCGTAATGTTTTCCAAAGTAAGTGTGGGTTTTCTCCCAACCTCAAAAAACTGGTAAAAAACACTTAAAATTTATGAAAATGTGGAAAGACAAACATGTTCGTCTTTTCACAAAATGGTATACTTGTGTAGTCCTTTAAAAAAAATTACTTTTTAATAGGGGAAAATATAACATAACTCACTGTTGTTTGACTTTTATTTTATTTGATGTAATAATGTGATAGTTTACTAAGGTCCTACTACATGTTTTGTTTGCTCAAATTGCTACGACTCCAGCTTGACGACGAATAGGACTGATGAGGTTATTCCAAAAGCGCTCTGCTAGGATTGTTTTAAATAAAAATTTGCAGAAATACAAAGTCTCTTCATTCTCTAAATTCTTACGTGCACACAGCCACAACCAAGTTTCAGAATAATTAAGGTTGCACGTGTAGATTTTTTTCTAACCTCAAAAAACGGACTAGAAATCATATTTTCAAAATCTTTGCGGATCTTGCCAAATTTCGTGTAAGGCATTTTTTGGGTCGCTGCATACAAATCTGAAGTTAGATTCTAAAAATTCAAGTTGGTGAACCCAAAACGGCGGACGTGTTTTTCAAGATGGTGAATACATTTTTCGAAAATTAACCGATGTAAACCGAAGGTGGTTTTTGAGGTTGTTGATTACAAATCTGAAGTCAAATTCAAAACATTGATGATGGCGGATCCAATATGGTGAAAAAAATAAGCAAAAAGCCACAGATTGAAGTCAAGCTTAATAAATTCGAGATTAGGTAAATTTATTTTATTAAATTTAATTTAATTGAGAAAACAAACTAACATTATATTTAACTAATTGATCACAAATTAAAATTATTACTTTTCTCCTAAGACCAATTACTTTTCTGAAGTTAAAAAAGTAAATAAAGGTTATGCTTCGCTGCAATTTTCGTAAAGAAAAATAAAGCTCCCTAAAGAACTAATAAATCATTAACTAATGAGAAATTCTCTGTCCTTATTTTGTGATTTTTCTAGATCAATTAATGTACTTTACGTTTAGAGACTTTGTATCAAATACCCGAGTATTGGTAAAATCCCATTAATTTAAATAGATGTTGAATGCGGACAATAAAATGTTTAGAATCTTGAATTTATAGCCTGTAAAATTTGGCTTCTAAAAGAACGCAAGAAAAGTTAAGGAAAATGGGTTTGTATTTTGTAGTTTTATATTTAAAGGTTATAAATTTTATTAGACATAAAATATTTCATAAATGTTAAGTTGCAAATCATTGTGTACAATAGGTTTACCATAAATCTATATATGTATATAATTTGCTAATGTGGATATATTTATAGCTTGTCTGCCGGCTGTAAAGCTACGAAAAATATTTTAGGAATGCAGACAAAATATAATCAAGGTTGTCAAATTCATTTACTAAGTTTCATCGGTTTAATATAAATTATTACCTGTAGCTGCTGTAACTTCTAATTATACTAAAACTTGTTTAGGATTTAAAATAATATTATTTAAAATAAATTTAAGTTTATATATTATTATTTAATTAATATATTAATTATATCTATCTAATTTTGGCATCGGTTAAATGATAATATTATTTAAACTAAGAAATATGGCAACAGGTCAAAAGAACTTCTCCCTTCTTACGAATATTGCTCTTGCATCTCTTTTCAACTGACACTCCGGAAGAGCGAAAAGTATAATCATATGATGAATGTTGACACGCCCCGAGAACTTGTTATGACCAGTGTCGCAGATTAGAAAACCTCGGCCGAATATTGTTGATTAAATTGACGACTTTAATTTTGGCATTATAGGACGTACTTTTAGGGTTGCCATCCGTGCGGGTTTCCCCGGATTTGTCCTAGTTTAGAGGGCATCCGGGGAGCGTCCGGCCGGAGCTTCATTTGTAGTCCGGGTTTAAAAATTTAATTGAATTTTGTTAGGTTTAATATTCTAATAAGGTTTTGTTTTCATAACAGAGTATATCAGTAATTGGTGTTTTATTTTAAGAAAAAAAATTCTAACTGATTATTAAAACAATTTGTAACAAACCGTAATAATATTCTGTTTTGTTAGGTACATTCAAAATGATGATAAAAGATGACTAAATTTAATTTTAAGGTCTGAGAATAAATAAAAAAAGTGATTTATGACATTTTTAACTTTTTTTTGTTACAGTGAATGTTTCCATCCGGGGTTTTCCGTTTTTTTCTAGTTGCCAAATTTTAGAGATGGCAACCCTACGTACTATTAAAAGTTTTATATAGGGTTAAAACAGGTATGTAAATATAATTACGTACTTAAAACATATGAACGAGTAAATATCTACGCCATCTGCTGACCCAAGGGGGAAGCATATTCTCTCAACCTACGGTTTTACTGATTTGTTAACTAATTAGGATTTTTATAAATATTCACCTTCAACTAGCTTGTCTGATGGATCTGATATAGATCGAAACTGGTCACAAGATGTCGTTGAGTGAAATTCTACAAAGTTAGTTTGTAAATTAACTACACTATAATTATGTACTTATTAAAATTAATAATTTTTGTTCTAATAATATACTAATAAAATAAAATAAAAAATACCATTTTAATTTTATTTAAAATGATTATTAACAATAAATTAATCACATTTTTAAAGGTTCTCACGTTAAAGAAACTCTTAAGGCATATACGCCAAGACATGGATTTTATAAAAAAGACGCATTTGGAAACTTTTAAAAGCCAATGGGTTTTATTTCCTCAAATGCCAAAAAAAAAAAAAAAAATTTGGTTGATAACCCTAATATTTTACATTGGTATAGGTATATGCAAAAACTATATAAATATTTTTAAACAGGGCAATCATATGATGCTAAAATTTTTGCGGGTTGTGACGTCACTGAAAGTCCGTTTCACAACACCAGGCAACCGCTGGAATAGAACAAAGGCCTTCTGGTGACGTCAAAATTGTGTCACGAGGTCTCCATGACACTGAGTGTCATAGTGGGTCGATGACGTGAAAAACTTGATGACTTATTTTTTTGTTGTAATTGTTGTGCATTGTTGTGAATTTGGGAGTTTTTTCAGAAATAAATATTTTATTGCTGTTTTCTCCCATAACGATGTTTTCATTGCTTATTACTACTAAAAAAATATAATATTTTAAGATTTAAGATATCTATAGTACGCCTATGGTTTCGCAGTCCTAAAGGCGTTTCCGCTTTCCCCCTTACGTATACCCCGTATTGACTCGACAGACGAGCTATATATGTAGGTAGGTATTATATTTATTTGTCTGTCCACGTGATTCTGATGTTATGGCTTGAGCTAAAATCAGAAATTTGGCACAGCAAAAAAGTGTTTTTTTACCGTTAGCCGTACGGAAGGCGTCTTACGGAGACAGAGGCTACTTAATATTGTCTCTCGCCTGGCGGAGACAGGCTTTTCATCTAGTAGATTATAATAAAATACAGACTGTTATTTCTAAATTTACTCATTTATATTTTTTCGATTTTTGGTCAAGTCGCTTTGAATGTAATTCAAAATCGTACCTATTTTATTATTCATTTTATTTAACAAAACGTAATTGGTTTGGGGATATAAAAAATTTAAAAACAGTAGATTTTCATAATTAATCTGGTAATGTCGCACTAAAAAAAATTGTTATTTATTAGGTATTTCTTTTAATTTTATAAGCAAAATAATTTCTTTGACAGAACAATACAGTGATCAAAATTATATATCTTTTACTTTCTTTTAAATTAGAGCATTTATTTTTGTCGTGAATAGGATTTTTCTTACAATAATAAAATTTAGTTATAACATTTTTTAATTTAGAAATTAAGATGCTCAATACCAATTGCTTAATTAAAATTGCAACGATGTATTGTTAATATTGGAAAAAAAAATAGTGCTGTCCTAAATTATGTTGTGCACTTCTATTTACCGATATTATAGTCCGGGAGCCGGCAATGTTAAAAGTCCCGTGATCGCGGATTTGCAAAA
>JAHBCN010012317.1:0-26844 GCA_019359885.1 Listronotus oregonensis
AGCGAGCCGGAACGATCTGCGCAAAAAGGCAGGACTTTTCCAGCTTAGTCGCAAAAAGCTGGTGGCGTTTAAAGAACTTCACTGCCGTGAAGCCGGGTATGAAACCACTTAACCAGGCATTGTGAAGGTTCGCACTCCAAAAAAAAAAAAAAAAAAAAAAAAAATAACAATTTTTTTTTTACCTAATTTTTTTTTTTTTATTAACTTTTCAAAACCTGTCGAATAGCCGACATAAAAGTGTTTCAACTTCTTCGGCATTCTTATGCCGGAGAGTGTGCTTTATCATCGTACTTTTGTAACGAGTTTGATAATCACAATGATCGCATTTAAACATATTAACTTCTTCGGCATTCTTATGTCGGAGATTGTGCTTTATCATTGGACTTTTGTAACGACTTTGATAATCACAATGATCGCATTTAAACATATCGACATCTTCAGGATTTTTATGTCGGAGGTTGTGCTGCTTTAAATAACGTCTGTGACGGGTTTAATAATCACAAGTATCGCACTTAAGCATAATAACATCTTCGGGATTTTTATGTATCAGTTCGTGTCTATTTAAAGAGCCCTTGTGAAGAGTTTGATAATCACAAGTATCGCACTTAAACTTACGAACATCTTTGGAATTTTTATGTCGAAGATTGTGCTGCTTTACGAGTGTGACGAGTTTGATAACCACAAATATCGCACTTAAGCATATTAACATCTTTGGGATTTTTATGTTTGAGAACGTTTCTCCTAAAATTTCCTTTTTCCCTAAAAACAAAAGGATTTAGGTAGAGTTAACTATTTATTATTATTTAAGTATTTAAGAAAAACAGTAAATGAAAATATCAGGACAACAAAATTATTACATTTTGAAACATCCATATATAATTTTCTAATGTGGATATATTTATATGTAGGTTAGGTATATATATATATATATATATATATATATATATATATATATATATTATATATATATATATATATATATATATATATATATATATATATATATATATATATTTATTTGTCTGTCCACGTGATTCTGAAGTTATGGCTTGAGCTAAAATCATGAAATTTGGCACAGTGGTAGTCATTAGCAGTGGCTAGAACCTAACGAAGCGCGTTTTTTAAATTTCGCCCCCGGGACAAAAATAGGAGCAAAAAAGTGTTTTTTTACCGTTAGCCCTACGGAAGGCGTCTTACGAAGACAGAGGCTACTTAATATTGTCTGTCGCCTGGCGGAGACGGGCTTTCATCTAGTGCAGGGGTCTCCAAACTACGGCCCGAGGGCCACATCCGGCCCGCGGACAGATTTTGTCCGGCCCGCGGAGAGCTAGCATACATGAAAACTCCTTTTAGAGAACAAATAATTTTTATAGCAAATTAAATTTAGTTTACTGAAGTATTCTAATTTTATGTTGAATAATTATTAATATGACATCTACATTGATATGGTCATGGGCTAACTCCGCTAACTCAATTCTTGTTTTCAAATTTAATTCTTGTAGGCTTATTGTTATTGTTTTTGTGATAAGTTGGATAAAGAAACACAGAATTGTAATGAGTAAAGACATGTATAATATGCAGAAAATTTAACTTCAGTATATAATAACTAACAAATTATTGAAATGAATCCAACTAACATTTTATACATTTTAAATAATCACATAACTTATAACAAACATAATGACATATGAAATACTAATGAGATTTATGTAATTGAGATTTTCCACTGACAATAGTTTGTAGTTGTGTACTAATTTTACTTGTACCAATTATTAAAAGAGATTTAATATGCTCATCAGTTAATTTCGATCTGTAAACATTTTTTGTGTACTTCATTTTGGAGAAGGTTTTCTCACACAAATAAGTAGTACCAAAAACAGAAAACAGACCACGAGCAAATTTATGCATATTATCAAATTGTGTCAGTGGAAACTCTTATAAAATTCCAACAAAGATGAGTTTTGATATTTGTTCTTAATTATATCACTGCATTTTTAGATCAATCATTTCCATTTGAAGTTCCGGGGCTAGGGTTTCAATGTCAGTATCAAAAAGGGTTCTGAAAATCTTAATTTGATTCGCAATGGCATCAAAGTCCGAGAAACTCAAAGTTTCGATTGCAAAATCGATAGGAAACTCAGTCTCAGTAGTGTGGCTGAATATTTCACATGTTTTAAAATGTGAAAAACATTTACTTGTAGTTGTGATTGAAACAGTCTCAATTTCTTCCGGAATGATTTGATATTAGTGTATAAATCAGGAAGATGCTGGTTTTCTCCTTGCAATCCCAAATTCAGTTCGTTCACATGTTTTGTCAAATCAACATAGAATGCTAACTTCCACAGCCATGCGTTGTTTTGTAATTCAGTAAGAGGGCGATGCTTTTCATTCAAAAAAAATTTTGGGTCACTGCTCGTTCAAGTTCAAAAGCGCTGAAGAACTTTCCCACAACTAAGCCAGCGTACGGCAGTATGATAAGGTAAGTCAGGTTCTCCAATCTCTTCAATAAATTGTCGGAATTGTCGATGATTCAGCCCAAAAGATCTGATAAAATTAACAGTTGATATGACTGGTTTCAGAACGTCAGACATATCCAAACATTTTCCGCACAAAGACTGTTGATGAATGATACAATGTAAGACTAATGGTTTTGAACCACCGTCATTTTCTACAGCCTTTGACACAAGAGCGACCACTCCTTTATCTTTCCCACTCATGTTTTTGCCTCCATCAGTTGTAATACATTTCAAGTTTTTCCATCGAAGGTTCTTTTGATTAATGGCCATTTCAACTCCTTTAAAAATATCTGTACCAGTAGTTGTGCCATGAATACTATACATATCAAGTGCCATGAATACTATACATATCAAGAAGTTCTTCGTGCACTTCATAGCTTTTATCTACTCCTCGAATATAAATCAACACCTGGGCAGTATCTGACACATCCGTTGACTCATCCAAGGCCAAAGAAAACCACTCAAAATGTCCATTTTTGTCGAACAGTTGAGAGGATATATTTTCAGCGATGTTTTCTACCCTTCGAGCCACAGTGTTTGCTGACATACTGACAGTTTTTAATAAATTTACCTTTTCAGGGCACATTTCTTCGGCTACTGTAATTATGCATTCTTTGATCATTTCTCCATCGGTGAAGGGTTTTTCCCCACGTTTTGCAATTTAAGAGCCACACGAAAGCTGGCACGAATTGCAGCCTCTTGTTCAGTTTTGAGATTTGTAAATGAAGATTGCTGGATTTCAATCCGCGCTGCATAGCTTCGAATTTTTCTGTCCGCAAACTTCCTGTATATTTTGAGAAATTTTTTGAAAATGTTTTGTTTCATAATGACGTTTAATGTTATATTCTTTGAGAACGGCTATGCTTTCATTGCAAATCAAACATAGCGCCTTGTTACTGGACTCAATTACGAAATACTGAATGTTCCACTGATCTTTGAATTTTCTGCATTCACTATCAATTTTTCGCTTTTTTTCCATACTACTAATTCACACACAAAAGCAAAATTCAAATCAAAATACTATTATAAAGATGCCTTAAACTTAAACACGCACAAACACGTTTTAAGGAGGTATGCAATTTTTTATTTAACAACAGTGTTATAGGAACTGACTTGTGGTTGCGCCACTAGCCTTCTTATATTTTCCCAAATTTACTACCATCTAGAAGTGAGTGGAAAAACCAGAACTTTCTCGAACCAACGAGTTATTCTGTACGTGCTATTAGCCATCTGTTAGCGATAAAAGGTATTTTACCTATTTCCGCTTGTGTCCACCAGATGTCGTGTCACGTTACTCCTCATGGCTCGTACTCTTCGACTGATCTAGAAATTATAGATAATGACAGGAAAATTAATAATATGCAGTGTTGCCGTTTTGCGGACTTTATTTGTTACCACCGGCAACAATGATAATATGGTTTTGGCCCTCGGAACTTACTGGAGTAATCAGTATGGCCCTAAGGCTGGAAAGTTTGGAGACCCCTGATCTAGTGTATAATAAATTAAATAAGCCACTTAAAATATACAAAATAAGACATTTAGTCTATTTATAACCTAATCGCTCCAATAACAACTTTGAAAAATTTCAAGTTGGTTGCCTAAAACTGAACCACCAAGTGAAATACATTCCGAAAAAAAAAAGAAAAATTATGCTATTTATACCTAGTTTCAGATTTTTTTCTACGTCGTCCACCTTGATAGTTATTTCCTCATTTTAATTTAAATGTTATTGGATCTTCAACTTTCACATCCCTCATCGTTTGTTGGTAAATCCACTGCATTTAAACAAAAAAATAATTTTAAAATTTGAATATAAAAAAAGTGTTAATTTGCCCTTGTCCGTGATTTTTGGGGCTATTTTTTGGCTCATTATTTATAAAAAATGTTAATTTATATAAAACTTCCTATTTTTTATGTTAAACAAAATATTATTTAAAAAAACAAAAAAAAAAAATAATTTACTTTTCAGACATGCTTAAACCTTAATTTTTTTCAATTTATGACTCTTCATCTCCCTTTTTTCATATATATTTATTTCCCAGAGTTGTCTTCCTCCTCTGGGGGCTTTGATTTTGATGTCGCTTTTCTTTTTTCTTTTTTTTTCTTTATCAATTCTTTTTTCTTGGAGATATTGAAGGTTTTTTATGTGTGATTGCCTAAAAGGTCTTTTTATTTTTCTTTAAATTTTAATTTATCTACCTCGATAAACTTCCTTCCATCTTTAAAAATCCTTTGGCAACCATCTTTTTTCCCCGCATATTCTCGATTAACATTTCTTTATTCACTGAGGGAAATTTACTATCAACTGTAGCATTTCCATGAGAAAATAATAAAACGATTTCAATAACTTTAAATAATTCAGCAAATTAAAAAACCCAAAAAATAATATCCTTAAAATTATATAAGGGTGTATTATTCCCAAATTTTTTTTCCAAAATCCTATAAATTTTCCCTGTATTAAAAATCTTCGAAAACTCCCTAAAATTTGTAGCTAGATTCAAATTCCCAAATTTCCAGGTTTTCCAGTCAATATAAACCCTGCTAAATTATTTGTTAAGGTATTTTGGTAATTCCTATGAAAAATGCATTTTTTTATGACTGGGCAAAATACTTTTGTCCAGGGGGGCGTAAAATTGCACTTTTGCGCCCTGGGGCGAAAAAAGTAATAAAACGCAAACATTAATAAATTAAAACAACAATCAAATTAAAAGGCTTAGTTTTTGTTAAACAACAATTTTTTATTTACCATTATGTTAAAAGTACAATTTAAAAAATTAAAAACAAGTAAATTTCCTCTTTCCGATTATTTTTCAAGTTTGCACCCCCCAAAATACTTCAATTAAGTCTGAAGTTATTAATTCCCTCCTTTATCCAGCCCTAAAGAAAAAAGTCCAATGGTGTCAAATCGGGGGACCTTGGGGGCCAATCAATACTTCCCTGAAAGAGATGATGCATCCAAACCTATTTTTTTAAAAGAAGGTTTTATTGAATATGTGATAAACAGCAACCCCTTTAATTTATTGTCTTAAAAAATTGATTATAAAGTCTCAGTAAGTAAGCTGGAAACAAATAAAGCATTGCTGTCAATGTTTAAAAAGGTAAACCAAATCATTCCCCTCTATATTCCCTGAAATGTTTAAAGGTCAAAATCTCTACCAAAACTGCACTAATTTTTTGTTGTTTGACTAAGGATCACTGACTTTTTAAATTTTTAACAATGATAAAGTGTTATTTAATAGTATAAAATCTTTTTTTTTTGCCTTGGCTCTTATACGAAATATCGGAAAAAAGACAAAAAACGGCCCTCATTTAAATCTAGTATCTCCCAGCAAGTAAATTGAACCACCTGAACTACTATTTTTTTCGGGCTTATTATCATGGAAGCCCGCTTTTTTCGCGCAGGATAATCACAATTCGCATTTAAACTTATTACTATTTCGGGATTTTTCTGATATTTACTTTTAAAGCTTCTTTTTTATTTTAATCACACTCAAACATGTTAAGTATGCGATGATTTATTCAAATCCTTTAACATGTTTGGGATTTTTCCTTTTGGGAGGAATGCCTATTTAAATTCCCTTTTTCTATTGTTTGGTAATTACAAAATTGCATTTAAACATATCAACATCTTCGGGATTTTTGTGTCGGAGGACGCATTTTTAAATGGGATTTGTTTAGAGTTTTATAATCACACTGATCGCATTTAAACAGATCAATTTCTTCAACATTTTTATGTCGGAGAAGGTTTCTTGAAATTACTTTTATCGAAAGTTTGATAATCACAATGATCACAAGAAAAGACATAAATATCTTTCGAACTTTTATGTCGGAACGCGTACCTTTAATTTTCCTTTTCCCGTGATTGATAATCACACTGATGCATTTAAACATTTTAATATCTTCGGGATTTTTATGTCCAAGTTCGTCCTATTTAAATTGCCTCTGTAATAGGTTTGGTAATCACAATGATTGATTTAAGTTTTTTTAACATCTTCAGCATTTTTATGAAGAAGGACGGCATTTTTAAATGATTTTTGTTAAAGCTTATACAAATGATCGCATTTAAACGTATTAACATTTTTGGATTTTAATGTCGAAGTTTGTGCCTTTTTAAAAAACTTTTTGAAAAATAGTTACATAATCGCAATGATCCTTTAAACTTTTCAAAATCTTGGGATTTTTATGAAGAAGGGCGTGCATTTTTAAATGATTTTTGTTAACAGTTTGATCAAATGATCGCATTTAAACATTTTAACTTTCGGGAAATTTTTTGTTCGAAGTTTATCATCTTAAATTACCCATGATAAAACTTTGATAACCCCAATGATCCATTTAAAATTTTAAAACTTCTTGGAATTTTTATGTGTAGAAGTGATTCTTTAAACTACTTTTATATATAGTTTGAAAATCACAATCACGCATTTAAAATACGAACCCAACAGAGCAAAACCAAAAGGAAACAAAGTCGCATTAAACTTTTATCTTCGGAACAATTTGTGCATTAAATACTTTTTGTGGTGGTTGGTAATCACAAAAATCGCATTTAAACTTTTACCATATTCGGATTTTTAAGAAGGGGTGCATTTTTAAATGATTTTTTTAATAGTTTGAAAAACACAGTGATCGCATTTAAACTTTTTAATTTCCCGACATTTTTTTCGAATGTTGTGTCTTTTTTAAATATCTTTTGTGAGGAGTTTGATAATCACACTGATCGCATTAAAACAGTGACCAGGTTTTATATTATGGTGAGGGGAGGCTGTATTTTCCCGTCTTTGGTTGCTCGATTATCGCTCTGATTTTCGTCTTTGACAGAATGGTCTTCATGTCTTTCTTTAAAAGCAATTACCCAAAACCTGAAAAAAAAAAAGGTTGAGGTACAGCAACTATTTATTGCAAATTTTTGTATTTAGGAAAAACAGTAGTAGAAAATATAAAGTAAACGAAATGAAATTAGAAAACAAGGTTAATAAAAATCGTTTTAAAAAAAATCACCAGCTTTTACAAATATTATTTTTTTAAATATTTCTAACTTTATATTTTGTTTTGTTAAGTAAACAAATATAGGGGAATAGTAGAATAGAAGCAAAACTGAAGAAGTATTAACATCAAATTTCGTTCGCGTGTTTCTCAAGTTTGCGCCTTTGTCAAAACTTGTATTAAATGCAAATCTCGTCCACGCAGTTTTTGCAAGTTTGCCGCCTTGTCCAAACTTGTAATAACTTTCAAAAACGGCGTATAAAAACGATACGCACTTATTTTAGTTATCAGTAATATTTTGTTTTAGGGGTTAATCTTAAAAAATTTGGACTCATGACAAGCCGGTGCAGAAAGGAATTTAATATTTGGCAGCATTTATAAAAAGTGGTGGGCAAACTAGGTTGTAGAGCAGTATTAAAAATTGTGGTAAAGAATTGCAAGGTCAGTGGACAGACTAAAGAGTCATTGGAAAACCTGCAAAAGTAAAAATAGTGATAACAAGGAAATTTAAAGGTGTATGAAAGCTAATGCTACCCATTCGATCAAAAAATGTCCAGCCCAGTATGAAAATTTGTCAGAGTTGGCCCCGCCGATTTTGCGCAATAACGAAATTCCAAAAATTTAATGTGTTGCCTCTTTTCACACTTTTATAACAAAGGGAAAGCAACCATTTACTTTTAGGTATTATTTGATTTTTTGCTTTGTGTGATTATATTTTGTGGTTGCAGAAGTTTTTTTTGGGTTGATAAAAACCTTCTTATTTTAGTGATTAGTGTTTATTAAATTGTGACTATAATTTTGTGTTTATTATTTGTTACTTATAATATCTTAACAAAATGACTAGAGGTTGTTTTGGTTTTATCTTGCAAATCTAAGGGTAACATACCCGGAATTTTTTACTTTAGGTAAGTATTTTTATATTTAAATTAGGTGCTTCTTATGAGACGTAACGTTAGGTAACCGAACAAATAATAATATATAATTATGAATTATAGAAAATAAAAATTTCATAGGAAATAACATAGAAAATAAGGAATCTTAACTATCTTTTAGATATTTTCACAATATTTGTGTATTTCTGTGGATTATTAAAAAGAAATAAGGTTTACATTTAGGTACTTTTATTTCATTTAATTTTAGTACATTTTTTTAAAGGATCAAAATTATTAATTACTGGGCAGACCAGGCAAATTTTAATATAAACCCTCTAATTGAATGAAAAAAAAGGACAATTTTATGTTAAAATTCCTTTTTGCTTTTTTGTATTTGTTTAAAAAAAAATTAGATTTTGGTTTCTTAAACTTACATTATCAACTTTTTTATTTGACATACTGTAGACACATAATATTTAACGGATACTTTCAATGGATACCTAGGTACCAAAGGTTACTAAACATTTTTAACCACTGTTATTCTGTCTCATGAATGTTTGTTATTAGTGAAAAGTATTTCCCAAAAAACAGTTATAAAATTTTTTACTTTTAATGTACAACCACAATTTTAGATTAGATTAAACCATTTACACTATCTTGCCCTTCTTTTATCACAAAATTCTTATAAGTACATGAAACTATGTGTTTTTATTTATTTACAAAATTTTTTGGAAAAATACAAAACTCCCAAAAAAAATCGACCATTTAAATAAAGGCTGTAAAGTGGCGCCATCTATTCTTTCCATATTATATCAGATGATATAAAATCCAATATTACACAATAATTTTAAATTATCTATGGTAGTATCGTTTAATAACCAAAAAATTTTTGCAAAAAAAAAAGGAATGCGAATTTGACAATTGATGATGTCAACTTTTAAAAGTAACAAAGAATTATGGAAGTCCGGCTCTGACCACTATTCATTGCGCAAACTCCGCGGGGCCAATCCCCTTCCCCGCCCTCACCCTGGACAATTTTGTTTTACAGTATTGGGCTTCCATACACCTTTAAACTTCCTTAGTGATAAGAGCAGCGGTTTTAAAACTCTTCATGGTGATTCTCAGTCACAGCACTAGCCAGAGGAAAAGGTCTTTAAAAATAAATTTTTTATAATTTCTATGTAGTTCGTTAAAATGGGTCTAAAATTGCGTTGTAAATTAGTATACTGATAAATAAAAACTTCTGAGATATTTCAAAAATAAAAGTACTAAAAATTCAAATTTTCTAAAACGATTCTGATTGGATAGCGTCATCACTAGGTAATAATTTGCCAAATCTCCAACTTAATTGTACTGTTTGACAAAAACTTGAAAAAATATTTGATTTGTGAGATGAGAAATGAACTCGTGTAAAAATCTCTGTCGTTTACTGTCATAAAACTGATAAAGAAATACTTACATCAAAGTGATCTTCACAAACAAACAAACAGATGTTGAAAGATAACCTTTCAGGATCAGTCCCCCTGCTTGAAGCCATAGATTCCTTAAAGCCTTATCAGATGGAATTGAACAAAAGTCTTTCCAGGCATATTAATAGACGTATTTTTGAATGAGTAATTATACACCAACGGTAAACTTTACTCATTTTGAGACACAACCGTAAAAACTACAAATCACACAGAACAAGACAACGATAAAATGAAAACAAATTTTAAAAGGGGGGTTATAAAACCGCCCAGTTCAATGCGTACATCTAGTGTACATCTCCACTGTGTCATTGTACCAATGCCAAAATTGTACTATAGGCTATTTGGCAACGAGACATTTACCTATAAATGCCCCCCCTTTATGTAACTAACAGAAAGCGTTTTCGGGGAACCTTGAATTTCGAAGTTATTAAATCGAAATATCGGCAAAAAAGGAATTAAAGAAAAACGAAGTAGTGGGGTTTAAGAACGGCCCATAAAGTAAACGACATCATTAAAAAAAAAAATGTGCAAGGACCCTATTATCCAATTCCAGGTTTTCCGAACTTCCCGGACATTTTCCCATATTTTTCCAGAATGTGAAATATTAAAAATTAATAAAGGGTACAAGAAAAAATAAGTATAAAAAAAAATAAATAATAATATAAAAATATAAAAAATTATTTAAAAAAAAATAAAAATATAATTTACATTTTAGACATGCTTAAACCTTAATTTTTTTGTTTAATTTACTGAGCTCTTCATCGATGCCCCCTTTTTTTCATATATACATAGTATTATTTTCCGATTTGCCTTCTTTCTCTAGAGCTTTTATTTCTGATGTCGCTTTTTTTTTTTTTTTTAATTCTTTAGCTTTATTTTAAATTTTTTTCTTGTAGATATTGAAGGTTTTTCAGGGTCACCCCTGAAGGATATTTTTTTTTTGGGGTAATTTTAATATTATCTAAGCCTCGATAATACTTCACAGCATCATAAACAGTCCTTCTAGTAACCATCGATTTTCTGCATATTCTCGATTAAATTTCTTTATTCACTGAAAATTCACTTTCAACTGTAATTTCCAGGAAAAAAAAAACGATTTTAATAACTCAATAATTCCGCAAAAAAACCATCCAAAATAATACCCTTAAGAAAATTATCAGGAGCATTGGAATTGTTATATTGGTCAAAAATGTTGATATATTGTTCCAATTATATTATTCTTAATTTTTTTCTAGAAATCCATAAATTTTCCCTGACATTAAAATCTTGAAAATTTCCGGACATTTGTAAATAAATTCAAATTCCCTGAAATTTACAGGTTTTCCAGTCGAATATAAACCCGCCTGACATTATTTGTTAGATATTTTTTGTAATTCCCATTTAAAAATACAATTTTGTACGATCGGGCGTAAATATTTACACTTTTACGCCCTAGGACGAAAAAGTAAAAAAACGCCCGCATTTATAAAAGCATAAAACAACAATTTATTTATTTAATATTACATTAAAAAATACAATTTAAACATTTAAAACTAGTAAATTTCCTCTTGCTGATTCTTTTTCAATGTTTGCACCTCTGGCATAAGCACTTCACAATTGCAAGCGAGGTTAGTAATGTACACCTCCTTTATCCAGCCCTAAAGGAAAGAAGACCAATGGTGTCGAATCGGGGACCTGGGGGCCAATTAATATCTCCCCTGGAAGAGATGATGCATCCACACCATTTTTAGAAGAGGAGTGTTTTATTGAATAGGATAAACAGCAACCTCTTTAATTTATTGTCTTAAAAAGTTGATTATTAAGTCTCAGTGTAACTGGTTATACACAAATGAAGCATTGCTGTCAATGTTGTAAAAAGGTAGGACCAAATCATTTCCATCTGATATTGCCGCCAGAAATGTTTAAGGGTCAAAATCTCTACCAAAAACTGCACGTAATTTTTTGTTGTATTGTTACTAAGGATCACTGATTTTCATAAAATGTTTTCATTGATAAAGTGTTATTTAATAGTATAAAAATCTTTTTTATTGCCTTAGGCTCGTGATACGAAATATCGGAAAGAGCGACAAAAGAAACGGCCCTCAATTTAAATCTAGTATCTCCCAGCAAGAAAATTGGACCACCTGAACTACTATTTTCGGGCTTATCATCATAAGCCCCCTTTTTTCAGAACAGGATAATTACAATTATCGCATTTAAACTTATTACTATCTTTGGGATTTTTGTCTCAGGATGTACTTCGTTAAAACTTCTTTTTTCGGTACTCTATAATCGCACTCAAACATACTATGTATCCGATAATCGCATTTAAATCCTTTAACATGTTTGGGATTTTTTGTGCCTTCGGAGGATATGTCTATTCAAATTTCCTTTCTGTATTGTTTGGTAATTACAATAATCGCATTTAAATAAATCTTCGGGATTTTTATGTCGGAGGACGGCATTTTTAAATGAGATTTGTTTGGTTTTATAATCACACTGATCGCATTTAAACAATTAATTTCTTCAACATTTTTATGTCGGAGAAGGTGCTTGTAAAAGTACTTTTATAGAAAGCTTGATAATCACAATGATCACAAAAAAAGATATCAATATCTTCCGAACTTTTATGTCGGAAAGTGTGTCTCTTTAATTTTCCCTTTTCCCGTGATTGATAATCACACAGATCGCATTTAAACATATTAATATCTTCGGGATTTTTATGTCGAAGTTCGTGACTATTTAAATGGCCTTGTAAGGGTTTGGTAATCACAATGATTGCATTAAGCTTTTTAACATCTTGGCATTTTTATGAAGAAGGGCGTGCTTTTTTAAATCATTTTTGTTATCGGTTGATAAACACACTGATCGCATTTAAACATATTAACTCTTCGGGATTTTTATGTCGAAGTTCGTGCCTATTTAAAGAACTTTTGTAAATGTTTCATAATCACAATGACCGCATTTAAACTTTTTAACATTATCGGGATTTTTTGCCGGAGGTTATGCCTTTTTAACTGTTCTTTGTAAAGACTCTGATAATCACAATGATCACATTTAAACATATTAACATCTTCGGGATTTTTATGTTTGAGTTCGTGTCTATTTAAATGATTTTTGTAAGGAGTTAGGTAACCCACAAAGACGCATTTAAACTTTTTAACATCTTTGAGATTTTTTGAAGAAGAGCGTGTATTTTTAAATGATTTTTGTTATTATTTTGGGATAAAGACACTGATCGCATTTAAACATTTTAACTTTGGCATTTTTATGTCGAATGTTTGCTCTTAAATATCTTTTGTGGGGAGTTTGATAATCACACTGATCGCATTCAAACAGCTGACCGGTTTTATATTATGGTGAGTGGATGGCTGTATATTTTTGGGGTTTTTATGTCAAGTTCGTGCCTTTTTATACAACTTCTGTATAGAGTTTCATAATCACAAGATCGCATTTATACTTTTTAACACCCGGGATTTTATGACGGAGATTGTGATCCTTTAAAGACTTTTATAAACAGTTTGGTAATCCTGATCGCATTTGATATTTTTATCTTCGGGGTTTTTTTATGTAAGTTCATGCCTACTTAAAAGATGTTTGAAAGGGGGTTTGGAATCACAAAGATCGATTTAAACTTTTTAAATATCGGGATTTTATGTCGGAGATTGTGATTCTTTAAAGTATATTTATGAATAGTTTGATATTCACAAAGATCGCATTTAAACAAATCAATTTCTTCGGGATTTTTGTGGATGTTGTGACTCTTTAAATATTTTTTTGTGAGAAGTTTGATAATCACACTGATCGCATTTAAACACTTGACCAGGTTTTATATAGTGAGTTGTTGGTTTCTGTATTTAGGTCTTTGCGTTGCTCGATCATAGCTCTATTTTTTCTTTGACAGAATAATCTTCATATCTTTCTTTGCCAAAGCAATTAACCAAAACGCTAAAAACAAAAAAGCTGAGGTAGAGCAACTATTTATTGCAAACTTTTTTTTTAGGAAAAACAGTAATAGAAAATATTTAATGAACAAAGGTTAATAATAATCATTATTAAAAAAAAAACATAAATCGATGTTAAAAAAACATGTTTTTTTTTTTAAAAAAAATGAACTTTTTCAAATATTTTATTTCTAAACATGTCTAACTGCATATATTTTGTTTTGATAAGTAAACAAAATTTTTAGGCAAAAATAGTACAGATATGAAGCAAAACTAAAAAAGTTTAACATGCAAATTTCGTTCGCGTAGTTTTTGCAAGTTTGCCGCTTTGTTGAAACTTGTAATAACTGGCAGTGCACGGCCGGCTATAAAGGTACTTTTATTTCATTTAATAATTTAGTACATTCTTTTAAAGGATCAAAATTATTAATTACTGGGCAGACCAGGCAAACTGCATAACTGGCAGTGCACCCGGCTATAAAATTTTATTTCATTTAATAATTTGTACATTCTTTTAAAGGATCAAAATTATTAATTACTGGGCAGACCCGGCAAAAAATATACAGGTCCCTCTAATTGAATGAAAGAAAGAACAATTTTATGTTAAAGTTCCTTTTTGCTTTTTTTTTATTTGTTTAAAAAAAAATTAGATTTTTTGGTTTCTTAAACTTACATTATCAACTTTTTTAAACTGACATACTGTAGACACATAATATTTAACGGTTACTGTTACAATGGATACCTAGGTACCAAAGGTTCTAAACATTTTTAACCACTGTTATTCTGTCTCAAGGGAAAGTTTGTTATTATAAAAAGTATATGCCTAAAAAGCAGTTATAAAAATTTTTACTTTTTTTAATTTTACAACCAGAATCTTAGGATTAGATTAAACTCATTTAATATCTTGCCCTTATTTTATCACAAAATTGGGTAATACATGAAACTATCATACAATGTTTGAAATTTATTTTAAAAAATCGTGTTTTTATTTATTTACAAAGGTTTTGGTAAAAATACAAAACTCACAAAAAAAAATCGACCATTTAAATAGAACTTCTTTCCATATTATATCAGATGATATAAAATCCAAATATTACACAATAATTTTACATATTCTATGTTAGTATCGTTTAATAACCAACAATTTTTTTGCAAAAAATAAAAAAACAGTGAATGCTTGAATTTGACATTTGATGATGTCAACTTTATAGATAAAAAAGAATTATGGAAGTCCAGCTCTGACCTTTCTATTTTTGCGCAAACTCCGCGGGGCCAATCCCCCTATTCCCGCTGCCCTCACGCCTGGACAATTTTGTTCTACATTATTGGGCTTCCATACACCTTTAAAGTTCCTTGATATACATGTGTATATGAGTTATTTGAAAGTGGGTACCTACCCGGTTCCGGATTGCTCTAGTTTCTTCCGCTTGAAGTCTATTCCTCATTTTTTATTTGCCACTCTTCAAAAAATGCTACATCGAATTTTTTATCCTCATATGACATTTGTTCCGATTCTTCAACTTTCAAATCCCTCACTGTTGGTTCTGTAGGTAATCATTGGATTGTAAACAAAAATAATGATGTAACTGTTATATTTAGGAGTTTTATTAAATGGTTTACACTATACCAGGGGTCTCCAAACTTTCCAGCCTTGGGGGCCAAAACGATTACTCCAGTAAGTTCCGGGGCCAAAACCATATTATCTTGTTGCCGGTGGTAAGAAGTGAAATATTTTATGAAAAAAAGTCCGGAAAAAGTACAAACGTTTAAAAAGGCTGCAAATCGGACTAAAGTCCGCAAAACGGCAACACTGCATATTATTAATTTTCCTGTCATTATCTGTAATTTCTAGATTAGTCGGAGAACGAGCCATGGGGTAACGGACACGACATCTGGTGGACACAAGGGGGAAATAGGTAGTACCTTCTATTGCTAACAGATGGCGCTAATAGCACGTACAGAATAACTCGTTGGTTGGGAAAAAAGTTCTGGTGTCTTCCACTCACTTCTAGATGGCAGTAATTGGTTATATAAAGGTTAGTGGCGCAACCACAAGTCAGTTCCTAGACACTGTTGTTAAATAAAATTTGCATACCTCCAAAACGTGTTTGTGCGTGTTTAAGTTTAAGACATCTTTATAACAGTATTTTGATTTAAATTGTTGCTTTTGTGGTGAATTAGTAGTATGGAAAAGAAGCAAAAATTGATAGTGAATGCAGAAAATTCAAAGGTCAGTGGAACATTCAGTATTTCGTAATTGGGGTCCAGTAACAAAGCGCTATGTTTGTTTGCAATGAAAGCATAGCCTTCTCAAAGAATATAACATTAAACGTCATTATGAAACAAAACATTTTCAAAATTACTCAAAATATACAGGAAGTTTGCGGACAGAAAAATTCGAAGCTATGCAGGGGCGGATTGAAATCGCAGCAACCATTTACAAAACTCAAAACTGAACAAGAGGCTGCAACTCGTGCCAGCTTTCGTGTGGTTCTTGAAATTGCAAAACGGGGAAAACCATTCACCGATGGAGAAATGATCAAAGAATGATAATTGCAGTAGCCGAAGAAATGTGCCCTGAAAAGGTAAATTTATTAAAAACTGTCAGTATGTCGAAACACTGTGGCTCGGGGTAGAAAACATCGCTAAAAAAAATACCTCTCAACTGTTCGACAAAAATGGACATTTTGAGTGGTTTCCTTTGGCCTTGGATGAGTCAACATTGTCAGATACTGCTCAGGTGTTGATTTATATTCGAGGGTAGATAAAAGCTATGAAATGCACGAAGAATTCTTGATATGTATAGTATTCATGGCACAACTACTGGCAGATATTTTTTTAAAAGGGGTTGAAATGGCCATTAATCAAAAGAACCTTAGAAAAATTGAAATTATTACAACTGATGGAGGCAAAAACATGAGTGGGAAAGATAAAGGGAGTGGTCGTTTTTGTGTCAAAGGCTGTAGAAAATGAGGGTGGTTCAAAATTGGGCTTACATTGTATCATTCATCAACAGTTGTGGGAAAATGTTTGGATATGTCTGACGTCCTGAACCAGTCATATCAACTGTTAATTTTATCGGGTTTTTTGGGTGAATCACCGACAATTTTGACAATTTATTGAAGAGATTAGAAACTGATTTACCTTATTATACTGCCGTACGCTGGCAATTGTGGGGAAAAGTCCTTCAGCGCTTTTTTGAACTTGGGGGCAGTGATCGATTTTTTTTTGAATGAAAAGCATCGCCCTCTTACTGAATTACAAAACAACGCATGGCTGTGGGTTAGCATTCTATGTTGATTTGACAAAAACATGTGAACGAACAAATTTGGGATTAAGGAGAAAACCAGCATCTTCCAACTACGAAGTAAATGTTTTTCACATTTTAAAACACCCGGGAAAATTCAGCTACACTACTGAGATTTAGTTTCCTATCGATTTTGCAATCGAAAATCCCCTTTTAAGATAAATTTTGATACCGTTATTTTGGGCTTTGATGCCATTCCATATCAAATTAAGATTTTTCAGAATCCTTTTTATACTGACATTGAAACCCTAAACCCTGGAACTTAAATGGAAATGATTGATCTACAATGCAGTGATATAATTAAGAACAATATCAAAACTCATCTTTGTTGGAATTTTATAAGAGTCTTCCACTGACACAATTTTAATTTGATAAATTGCTCGTGGTCTGTTTTCTGTTTTTGGTACTACTTATTTGTGTGAGAAAACCTTCTCAAAATGAAGTACACAAAAATGTTTACAGATCGAAATTAACTGATGAGCATCTTAAATCTCTTTTAATAATTGGTACAAGTAAAATTAGTTTCCCCAACTACAAATTATTGTCAGTGGAAATCTCAATTAATAAACTCATTATTTTTTCATATGTCATTATGTTTTATTATAAGTTTGTGATTATTTAAAAGGGATAAAATGTTAGTTGATTCATTTCAATAATTTGTTAGTTTTTTACTGAAGTTAAATTTTCTGATATTATACATGTCTTTATCATTACAATTCTGTGTTTCTTTATCCAACTTATCAAAAAAAATAAAATAAGCCTACAAGAATGTTTGGAGTTGGGGTTAAGCCCAATTATATCAATGAATGTCATATTAATAATTTTTTTCAAATAAAATTAGAATATAAACTAAATTTAATTTGCTATAAAAATTATTTGTTCCCTAAAAGGAGTTTTCAAGTATGCTAGCCCCCGCGGGCCGGACAAAATCTGTCCGGGGATGGCCCTCGGGCCGTAGTTTGGGACCCCTGCACTATACTATAGCAACTTGTCAGAATGGACTATAAGGTACAATAAAATATCAGGTATCAGAACAAAAAGTACCGTTACTTGAAAATAAAATATCATAAAAAACAGAAAAAAAAGACAAAAAGTTTATTTAATGTTAGACACCCAATTAGGCTTACACCGTCCAAAAGGGTTTGAGTACAATTTGGAAATATAATAAAAATAACAATACAAGTAAATCATTTTAATTCAGGTATTGACTGCCATGATCTCTATACCTCTAATACTGATATTAATTGAAGGTAAATATTTTTAATGATAGATTACTGTCTTTGTTTTATATTTACTGTCCACCTTAAATAGTTAGACTGAAAAACCAAGACCGGTTCATAACTTAAACACAAGGCTTTTCGTAAATTTAAAATTTTTAAATTCAATTGAAACTAGAAATTATTATATCCAATTTAAAGGGTTATGTAGCATTTGTTGGGGAAAGCGGGAGAAAAAAATCTAATTTTTATGGAAAAAAAGCTGTAAAAAAAAGAAACAGAAGAAAAAACAATACTGGGAGAAAATTTCCAGCTGGAAAATTACTAATAAAACACATAAAGATATTCCAAGGGGAACTAAAAGGAACCTAATTTAATCAATAATTTTTTTTTGGTTTTCAGTACAATTTTGTTCCTTGGGAGCCATTTTTTCAAAATTTACTACGGGAGGAACAAGATTAACTATCTCAACAAAATTAAAAGTAATGCAGTTGGATTGATGAAATTTCTATAAAAATGCTTAAGGCTTTTGCCCTACTGCCAAACCTCTGTTAATATAATTAATTTTTCTATTGAAACTGGTTCTGTACCTGATGTTTGGAAAAAAGGCTCTTGTCACACCCGCCAAGGTGAATAATTCCTCGAGTTTTAATGAATTGAGACCAACCAGTATAACACCTACCATCAAAAATCTTAGAAAAACTAGTCAGATTCAAGCCACTGAATATCTGTCTGATAAGGGTATAATCCCTAAATTTCAATCAGGTTTTGTAGACTACTGTAGCTGTGAACAGCACTTTTAAAAATCACTAGTGATATATCATTGACTTTTGATCAGGGGAACTTCCTTTTTGTCATGATAGATATGAAAAGGCTTTTTACAGTTTAAATATAGATTTATTACTAGCTAAATTGACCTATTATAAAATGAATGCTAATGGATGGTTTGACAGTTACCTGCACCATAGGCAGGGAGGCAGTCAGACTGATGGCTGATGATGGGTTGGTGCGGTCTGGGTTGGAGGGGGTGGAGAGGGGGCCCACAGGGATCTGTTCTTGGGCCCACTTTTTTGTTTTCGCTTCGGACCTTGTAGGCCTTATTAAACATTGAAATACCATATGTATGCGGATGATTTCCACATTTTATCTCCCCAGCTCGATACACAATCTTCCGGATAGCATAAATCTAATTAATACTGACTTAAACAATATCTCAAGCTGGGCATCTGAAGTTCGCTGCTCATAAATCTATAAAACCCAGCAATTCCTCTGAAAAGACATAAATGTTTCAGATTTGCACATTAAACTGGATGGTTTGACATCATGGACTAATGAAGTGGGAATCCTTGGTTTGTGTATGGATATAAGCTGACTTTTAACGCACATGTTAACAAGATTTGTCAGAGATCAATTTAGAACTTAAATCATTGTATGAATTCAAGAGTCTTCTTCCCCGTAATATCAAGAGGTTGCTTACGGATACTGGCAATACCGGGCTATCTTGATGTTCATATGGACCTTTCTTAACAAATTATAATAAATACAAAATCCAAAAGTGCAGAACTCTTGTCTAGGCATTTTAAAAGTTTGTCTCGTAGAGATCATGTAGTCAACATGTTGTGGAGCTATTTCACCACAATATGGCACAGAAACGCTATGTTCATATGGTTTATACACAAAGTAATAACGCTAAAAAAGCCACAATATCTTTTCTGAACTTATATAACTTATGGAGAGACACACACCAAGTGAACATTCCTTCGGAGTTGCAATCCCTTTATACCGCATCACAGAACAAATTATTTAAGTCATGTTTTCTATATCTTACACCCCAAATTTAAAACTCATTGCCCCTTAGTTTTAAAAAATCAAGTGTACCTGTTTTTAAGTCTAAAATACGAAAAAAAGTGCCCCGGGAAAAAAGGTTTTGTTGTAGGCATCTATGTTTATTTATGGTTCTAATTTTATTTTATTTCCCCAGTTTTGTTATATTTTTTTTGTTAATAATTTTTTTAAAAAAACCCTGGCGGTACTTTCCACCTTTTATGTGACTCTGTCGATACAATAAAGATTATTTTATTTTATTTTTTTTTATTTTTTTTAAAACTGCAGTCAAAAAAAGGGGGGTTAAAATTTTGACCCAAAAATTTTTTTAGGAATAAAATTATTAAAATTTTTTTTTTTTATTCCTCTAGTAAATAGAAATATTTCAAAGCAAATTTTTTTTTTCTAAAAATTTTAAAATTTTTTTTTGGAATAGGATTTAAAAAAGGAAGAAATTAAAAAATTTTTGGGAACCCAAAAAAGGGGGTATGCCTGCCCCCAATTTTTTTTTTCCCGGATTTTTGGGAAAATATATTTTTCCTTTTTTCTTGGGGGGGTGCCTTCATTTTTTATTTTTTTAAAGTAAAAAAAGGAACATATAAGAAAAGGGAAAAATAAGTATATTTAATTCCAAAAAAAAGGGGGTTTGCAATGGGGCCCGTAGTCTACTCCCTTTATGACCCGTATAGCTCTTCATTGTAAACTAAAAAAAACATTTAAATATTTAGACACCCCAAGCAAAAAAATGCATGGGGACCCTTTTTATTCAAAAATATAATGGGGTGATGGGGTAACATTTAAAAACTGTTTGATAAATTTTGAAGTGCATACACACAGGAAGTCATTTTTTTTGGGGGGGACTCAATATGTGAGTTAACCCTTTAATTTGGATCGTTTGGGGCCCGAAAAAACCCTTTAATTTTTTAAAATGCCCTATGGGGTTAATTTTAAAAAAAAGGGTTTTTTTTTTTCCCCTTTTAAAATTAGCTTGTTTGCTGGGAACCAATTAAGGAACCCCATTTTTATTCCCCCCTTTCTCTCTTGATTAAAAATTTAAACATTACCCACAATAAAAAGGGGGGGAATTTTTTTAAAAATATTAATTCAGCACTGGGACCGCCCCCCCTCCACATTTTTTAAAGATGGGGGCACTGATTCCCAATCTAGTCCTTTGTCATTCTTCCATTTTTTTAAATTTAACGCCCCCCTCGGCCCCCCTTAAAAATTAAAAAAATTTTTTCAATTTTTCCTTTTTAAAATTAGTTACCCCAAAAAAATGGAAAATTTTAGGGGTAAAACATTTATTATTCCCGGGAAAAAAATTTTTCCCCTTTTTTTTTTGTTTTTTTTTTTAAAAAAGGTTTTTTAAAAAAAAATCATGGTTTTGGGTGAGGCCATTTTTAAAAGGGAAAAATTTTTTTAAAATTTTTCTTTTTTTTTGGGGGTTGGCCCCAAAAAAGTTTTAAAAAATTAAAAAAATAGATGTGCCCCCACAAAAATTTTACCCCATTCCCCGATCAAAAAAACCCATTTAGTTACTCAAATTCAATAAAATTGGTTAGGAAAACCCATAAGTAAAAAAAAACCCTATTTTTTTAAAAAAAAAAACCCCCACCAACAGAAAAATAGTTTTCTTTTAAATAAATTTTTAAAATTAGAGTAATAACCCCAATTTAAATTTAAAAATTTAACCCCCCCGTTAAACCAATTCCAAACCTTTTAAAACCCCCAACCCTTTGGGGTTAATTTTTTTGGAAAAAAACATTTGGGGAAGTTTTTGCAAAACCCCTATAAAAACCGAGGAAATAAGTTTTTTTAAAAAAAAAAGGGTTTTTCCTCATCAAATCAGTCACTTTTTTTTTAAAAATTTTAAGAAGGAGGAATTTTAGGAAAGTTTGTACTTTTTTTGGTTAGGTCGGGGAGGGGTTATGTTAAAAACTAAAGTTCTGACAAAAAATTTACTTCAGATTTGTGATCAGCGCCCCAAACAACCCCACATAAATTTTTTTTTGGGAACTGTCTTGAAAGTTTTCCCCTCTCCAATTTTTACCAAATTTTTTTGATATTCATCATTAAAGTTGAAATCAAACCTTTTAAACCCATTTTAAATATTTTTTTCATTTGGGGGAATTCTTGTTTGTTTTACTAAATTTTGGAAAAAAATTTCTGTTTTTATATTTTTTACACCTGTTTTCCCTTTTTTAATTAAAACCCCACTTTCACAAAACATGGTAAAAACCTGTATTTTAACCCCAAGGTTTTTAAAAAAAATATGGCCGGATTTGAACTTAAAAAATTTCCTTTTAATAAAAAAAAAAATTTAAAAAAAAAAAAACAAAGGGGTTTTTAAAGGTGTTTATAAAAAAATTTTGTGCCACTTTAAAGGGGAAAATTTTTTGTAAAAAAAAAAAGGGGGGAAAAAGTGAAAAAAAAGGGTTAGTTTTTTTTTTTAATTTTTTTGATGAAAAAACTTGGCGTGAAAAAAAAAGTTTTGATTGTAATCAAGGGGCCCCAAAACCCCTTAACCCCAAATTTGGCAAAATCGGAAAAAGGGGAACTTCAGGCAAAAACCATTTCAATATAACGGGGGTGAGCCTTTTAAAAATTTTCAATAAAAAATTTAAGGTATTTTGCAATAATATTTTTTAAATTATAAACACAGATGACATTAACTTTTTTTTTTAAAAAACCCTGAGGAAAATTCCATAATACCCTGCATATTGGTATTTACTGGGGAAATGCTTTAACCCCAAACAAAGTTTTTTTGGGTCTAATTTTAAAGAGGGAGCCCGATGTTATAAAACATCTTCATATCGTCGACCTCTTCTTTCCACCCTGGGGAAAAAAAAAATTTCGCTTTCCTTTTTTTAAGGACAGTACAATTCTACATCATTACCCCCTTTTTGCACGTTACTTTTTAAATTTTTGCCCCTTTCTTCAACGAGCCCTTTTAAAAAAAAAGGGTTATTTTCTATTAAAATTCCCCCCTTTTTAAAAATTTAATAAAAAAACCTTGAGGGGCAAATTTTTGAAATTTTAAAAAAAAACAGAAAAAAAGGGGTTTGGGGGTAATGGATGAGTTTAAAAAAATTTAAAAAAATATATTTTTGATTGAAACTTCAGTGTGGAGCAGACAAATCTACAAATAGAAAAAAAATGCACAACATTTTAGTTGGGAGACCCCAAGGGTTAATTTTCCCCCCTTTTGGGTACGATAATCAAAAAAAAGGTTAATTGATTTTTTAAGTTGTTTTAAAATTAGGGAGTTAGGAATTCGATGCCCGGGGGGAAAAAAAACAAGATGAAAATTTTCCAATTGGGGTATTTCAAAACTCAATCTGAAACTGTAAAAAAAATAATTTTGGGGTTTGATTGTTTAGTTTTTGTTTTTTTCCAACCCCAAAAAAGTTTCTTGGGCTTGAACGGGGAAAAAAAAGGAGGTCCTTCAGGGTGGGAACAGTTTTGCACGCCGGACGCAAAGTAAAAAATTGGCGGGGAAGCCTGGAGAATATAGGCCCCAATTTCCGTTGGGGCAAAAAAGGGGGGTGGAAAGCGGCTCTGGTGAGAAAATGGGCCCTTGAACTGGATAGACATCCGATTGAGGGGAAAAAAAAAGCGCAAAAAAGTTTTTTAATTTTTTTATTTCAACCCTGGCATTTTCCCCATAAAGGGTTTTCCGCTTGGCCGTACGGGAGTGAAATAAGAAAAACCGTCCATTTTTCGCCCACGTGTTTAAATTTTCCGGGGGGAGACAGTGGGTACATGGGAATTTTAAAGAAAGGAAAAACCCAGTGTTGTGGGAAAATTTGTCCCCATGCAGGAAAAAAAAGGGGGGAAGGTAGGGAAACAGGGGGATGTCACCAGAGGTTCTGGGGTCAACAACAAACCTCTTTTTTCTTTTTCTGTCAAATGTTCAAACACCATTAAACCGTGATAAAAAAGGTTTTAAAAATTTATCAAAATTACTTTTTGTTTAAATGAAGATAACCATAAATATCGGTGTTTTAAATTAATCACGGCACAATAAGACAATAAAACCTTCTCAAAAAATTCCCTTACAGGTAACCCATAAGTTTGTCATTGTTTTAAAGAGATAGGGAAAAAAATGGTCAAAACACAGAATCGGGGGGCAGGTCCGGGAATTTATCCTTTTCATTAAACTAAATACTTTCGTACCCTACGTTTAGTATAGGTTAATAACTGGAGGAGATTTGAGCATATTCTTACTAAAAGGCAGCCTTGCTGCGCGACTGTGCAAAAAAAAGTTGTAGGAGGAAGTGAAATACAGTACCTTTCCCTCTCGCTCTGCCCTGATTGGTTGTGGGAGAGAGGTATATACCCCTTGTTTTTTGATGTTTTTTTAGAGAGTAACAAAGGCGATGTGTAACGATTCTGCTCGGTATTTGGCAGGTTGATTAGGTTTTTGGTTTGATTTAAGCAGACAAGTTTTTAAAATGTTCAGAAAAAGTTAAAGGAAAATTTTAATAAATAAGCTAGTCACATGTAAAATTGTCGACATTTTAAATTTTACGAAGTTACGATATTAGATCAATATTATTTGTTTCTAATAAAAAGTATAGATGCCGTGAAAGAAAACAAAGGCATACAGTGCAGAAATATATCCATATCTCTCTTGACAGCACTTCGCGCGAAAAAGAAAATATCTTAGCATGTTCAGGCTGCAAGGCAGCCTCTAGTAGTTATATGCGCGAAGGTTCAATGTGCTTTTTAAAAACATAAAATATAACTTTTTAGAAATTTACTTGAGGTTCTAAGTTAATATTACTTGTTCATTTTTTTGCTTGACTGTTTTAAACATGTTTTTTCTGCACTTAATTTCGAACCGCTTCTACAAGTAACAAATTTAGTATAGTGTGGTAACTGATTTATTATATTATTCAGAAGTACTTCCTATCAAGTCATAAAATGGTCGTTTATCATAAAAAGGCATAAACGTAATTTTGTACGACCGGGCGTAAAATACAATTTTACGCACCTATTTGAGGGCGTAAAATTGCCCATTTACGATCTATGGTGAAAAAGTAACAAAATCGCTTTCATTTCTATATTTATAAAACAATAAAATTAAATAAAAAACCTTAATTTTTAAAAAACAATAATTTATTTATTTAACCTTATGTTAAGTACAGTAATTACAATTTGAAATATTAAAAACTGGTAAATTTAAGTGAACTTCCAAAAGGAACTACAGTAGGGTGAGCACTTAAATATACAAGGGCTCGCGAGACTGGACCAAAAGTACCATAATTAGTTCCATGTCCCATAAAATGAAACCCAAAATACCTGTTTATTCCTAAGTGACCAATTAGAAATTTTTAATTGAGTTTGGTTATGAAGAGTAGGGCAATTATTACTGTCATTAATTCGTCAATAAAACATCAAGGAAGTTTAAAGGTGTATGGAAGCCCAATGCTATGGCCCATTTGATCAAAAAATGTCCAGCCCAGTATAAAAATGTCAGAGTTGGCGCCGCCGATTCTGCGCAATAACAAAATTCCACGAAATAATTTAATGTGGTGCCTACTTACACACTGATAAATCAGTGTGTAGTTAGGCAACACATTATACTTATGAGAGCCGGTGTACAGTTTTTGGTGCAAAGGCCCGCGCGGCGCGTATGAAACTATATCCGCAATGTACCATCAACCGTCGTCGTCTCATCATTCGTCATTTCCGTTGTGGTTTGTGCCCTTTGCTCCGTATTAGTTTCGATTGCTTTGCTTTGTGTGATTATATTTTGTGGTTGCAGAAGTTTTTTGGATTGATAAAAACCTTATTTTAGTGATTAGTGTTTATTAAATTGTGATCATAATTTTGTGTTTATTGTTTGTTACTTATAATATCGTAACAAAATGATTAGAGGTTGTATGGTTTTGTCTTGCAAATTCAAGGTTAACATACCCAGCATTTTTTACTTTAGGTAAGTTTTTTTTTATATTTAAATTAGGTGCTTCTTATGAGACGTAACGTTAGGTAACCGAAAAATAATAATATATCAAGTATGAATAATAGAAAATGAAAATTTCATAGGAAACAGCAGTGAGAAAAGTAAGGCAATCTTAACTATCTTTTAGATGATTTCCACAATGTTTGTGTATTTCTGTGAATAATTAAAAATAAATAAGATTTACATTTAGGTACTTTTATTTCATTTAATAATTTAGTACATTCTTTTAAAGGATCAAAATTATTAATTACTGGGCAAACCAGGCAAATTTTAATATATACAGGTCCCTCTAATTGAATGAAAGAAAGTACAATTTTATGTTAAAGTTTCTTTTTGCTTTTTCTGTATTTGTTTAAAAAGAAATTAGATTTTTGCTTTCTTAAACTTACATTATCAACTTTTTAAGCTCGACATACTGTAGACACATAATATTTAACAGATACTGTTACAATGGATACCTAGGTATTAAAGGTTACTAAACATTTTTAACCACTGTTATTCTGTCTCATGAATGTTTGTTATAAGTAAAAAGTATATGCCTAAAAAGCAGTTATAAAAATTTTCACTTTTTAATGTACAACCAGAATCTTAGGATTAGATTAAACTCATTTACTCTATCTTACCCTTCTTTTATCACAAAACTGGTGATAAGTACATGAAACTCTCATACAATGTTTAAAATTTATTTTAAAATATCGTGTTTTTATTTATTTACAAAGATTTTTGGTAAAAATACAAAAAATGACATTTAAATAGAAGGCTTAAAGG